>JAMYXO010005475.1:0-15375 GCA_033310375.1 Conus canariensis
TCTGACTAAGTATTTTTTTTTTAATTTAAATAAATATTTTGAGTTAGAAAAGAAGCTCAACATGGATAAGATATATGACAGTTTTGACTCTTGGTTAGATGCAATGGAAGAGGAAGAGCGTTTGTCAAAAGCTTTAAATGAGGTCGTTTTAGAAGTTATTGATCCAACAAACGTACAGGCAAGCGTTGTACATGCTATTTCTCAAGTTCCAAGTAAACTAACAATAAACCCTCCAGTTAAAGTAAGGTTAGTTGTTTTAATCGACTATATAACAATAAACGAAGAAAATCTAGAAGTCTGGGTCTCAACTAAACAGCAGACTATTCTTTCTTATAATGACTTAACACCCGGTTGGGCAGATCAACTTCTTACACAGTTTAATGAAGCCTCTGAAGCAGCTAAAATGAGAGGCTCTGGTTGGTCAGAGGGTGAAGTCCTAGACATCAGATTAAGACAGGCTAAGTATGAGCCGATTGTAGGCAAGTCTTACATTCCACTGCCTCCAACATTAGTTGCAAAGAAAGCAGTTCTGAACATAAAGAATTCAGACGACAAATGTTTTATGTGGTGCGTTCTTGCTAGGCTGCATCACGTTGCCAAAAATGCAGAGAGAGTATCTAACTATTTACAGTGGGCCAATGATCTTAACTTTAACGGTCTTGAATTTCCTATGGCTGTAGACAAAATTGATCAGTTTGAAAAACAAAATCCACCAATAACTGTTAATGTCTACACATGGTCTGAAGAAACCAACCTTCTGCCAATTAGAGTGTCAAAGAACAGTCCAACAATAGGCGAACCAACCAAAACTCATGTAGACTTACTCCTAATGCAAAGCCTTAATGGGTTGCACTACACTCTAATACGCACAATGAGTAGATTACTAGTGCATACTACAAAACAACATAGCAAACAAGAATTTTGTAGAAAATGTTTAACAAGAATTCCGTCTGTTCAAGCAGCGAGTGAACATGTAAAACATTGTCTTAGTCCAATTGACTGCAATACAGAACTAATTATGCCAAGAGAAGGCAGTAAGGTTAGTTTTAAGAATTACAAAAAACTCCAGAGGTCTCCATACGTTGTTTACGCAGACTTTGAATCGCTTATTGTTCCTTATGAAGGACCTGCTCCAAAACATTTACCAAAAACAGTTATAATGAATAACCACCAGATTTGTTCATTTGCCTTCATTGTTGTCAGGTCAGATGGTGAACATTCAAAGCCAGAATTATACAGAGGACCACATGCAGCAAAACATTTCTTAAAACGCATGCAAGAAGTTCGTAATGTCTGTTCTAATAATCTAGTCCTATCCGATCTTAAGATGACCTCTGAAGATCAAGATCGCTATGACTCAGCCACTCACTGTTGGATTTGTGGTTTAGAGCTAACACCTAAAAGTTTAAACCCAACAGTAAGAGATCATGATCACATTAGCGGAGAATTCAGAGGAGCAGCACATAACAATTGCAATCTTCAACTAAAGTTTGATCCTAGGACTTGGAGACTTCCTATATTCTTTCATAACTTGCGAGGTTACGATTCTCATCTTATATTGCAAGCAGTAACTAGCGATTTCAGGGTGTCATGCATTGCGCAGTCATCAGAAAAGTACATGTGTTTCACTTTAAATAATTTATCTTTTTATGACTCTATGCAACACCTGATGGGGAGTTTAGAGTCACTGGCTATGTCCTTAAAGTCCTGCCCAATAACGGAAGAATATTTTGACCCAACGCTCGTTAGAAAGGGCGTTTATCCTTATGAGTACATGAACAGTTGGGAAAGGTTTGACGAGCCAACCCTTCCGCCTAAAGGTGCGTTCTTTTCTAGTCTTAGAGGAAAGGACATCAGTGATTCTGATTATTCTTATGCTCAAGAAGCGTGGCAAAAATTAGACTCTAAAACAATGGGAGACTATCATGATTCCTATTTAATGGCGGATACCTGTTTGTTGGCGGATATTTTTGAAAATTACAGAAAGACCTGCATGAAACATTATAGTCTAGATCCTGCGCATTATATTTCTGCGCCTGGGATGAGTTGGGATTCCTTTTTAAAATTTACTGGTGTACAGATTGACCTGTTGTCTGACCTACCAATGCTTCAGATGATTGAAAACGGATTGCGTGGCGGAATTAGTATGGCGTCTCACCATTACTGTAAAGCAAACAATAAATATTTGGATGACTATGATCCAAGTAGGAAGTCTAACTATCTTATGTATTTAGATGCAAACAATCTGTATGGTTGGGCTATGGCGCAATCACTTCCATTACGTAACTTTAAAATGTACACAGGACTCAAAGACACTCAAAAGTTTTTAAAATGGCTACCTACTCTAGAAGCTGATCGTAAAAGAGGTCTCATTCTAGAAGTTGATTTAGAATATCCTCATGAACTTCATGATTACCATAATGATTACCCATTAGCGGCAGAAACCCTAAAAGTGTCAATGACAGAACCGCCTAAACTTGTGCCTAATCTTCGTGACAAAAAAAATTATGTCTGTCATTACAGACTTCTCCAATTTTATTTAAGACATGGTTTAAAGTTAACAGCAGTTCATCGTATAATTGCATTTGATCAAGAACAGTTCATGAAACCATACATCATGAAGAACACTGATCTCAGAACTAAATCCGCAGATGCTTCAGAAAAAGACTTTTTCAAGTTGATGAACAACAGCTGTTTTGGAAAGACTATGGAAAACCCGCACAAGCGTAAAGATGTCAGATTGGTCACTAGAGAAAACGAAGCAATTAAGCTGGTGTCAAAACCAAATTATCAAGACTTCAGAAGATTTCATGATCAGCTTTTTGGAATAATGATGAAAAAAAAGAAAGTCAAATTGGACAAACCTGTTTTTATTGGGTTTACTGTTTTAGAGCTGTCGAAGCTTTTGATGTTAGAATTTCTTTACGACTACTTTAAACCCTTGTATCCAGAGTCCAGAGTTCTGTACACAGATACAGATTCCTTTGTAATCGACATCCCTACTGAAGATTTTTACAAAGACATGGAATTAGAAGTAGCTAAAGGGCATGCGGGATGGTACGACACATCTGATTACCCTAAAGATTCACCTTTGCATTCAACCGTTAATAAGAAGGTTTTAGGTAAGATGAAGGATGAATTATCTGGAGGTGTGATCAAGGAGTTTATTGGTTTAAGGTCAAAAATGTACAGTCTTGCTAGCCAAACAAAAACTGTTAAAAAAGCAAAGGGAATATCTCGCAGTGTTGTGCAGTCAAACATATCACATGACAATTACAAAGAAGCATTGTTCAATAAAAAGACTTTTCATCATGACAATTACAAACTACGATCTAATCTGCATGAGATTAACACAACAGTTGTAACAAAACGGTCTCTTGACCGCACTAACACAAAAAGAGTATTTGTTAATCCAGAGTATTCATATGCGATTGGTCACTGGAGGACATTTGGTCAAGCGCAATTAGATACTCAGTAATTTCTTTATCCAGTATAGCCGGATTATTTGTGGTTGTTGTTTCAAGATTTTTGATTTTTTCAAAATATTAGGATCTATTGGCAGTTTATTCTTTATCATTGTTTTAATAATAAATTTATACGCAAATAATTTTTTTTGAGCTTCCATTTTAACTCAGAAATGTATTTGCCTAAATTAACTAAGCGACTGGAACTGTGTCTGGCGGGATTATCTGCAGTTCTTCCTTCACAAAAGATCTTCGGGGGGCTGGTCGTTTTGTTGTGTCAGTTTCTCGTAAATAATACACTGGCGGATTCATTTTCACAATTTTTTTTATCTCATATGGATCAACACTCCAAACTGGATCTGTTGCCCTGATGCGAGTGTCCCCTTCCGCTTCTCCCGGTGAATAAAGGTATCTCACTTTTAAACCAAATGGTAATAGTTTGCTGGATGAAGACTCTTCAACAACATTTATTGTTTGTTTTCTGATCGCTTGTACTGGTTTTAGCCCTATAAATTCTTCATTATTCATTGCGCGCAAAACTGAGGGCAGTCTTTTTACCCATTCTGTGTTGCGAGAATTGTCAATCAGCTCTCTGTGATACTGGTAGGAGAAAAGTCTTTCAGATAACTGTTTGTTAAAGTTTTCAACCAAAGCCTGTGATCTGTGAACACCCGGAATGCCTCTTTTAATGGTAACTCTATGTTTTAACAATAATTGATTCACTTGACCTTTAAATTCTTTTCCATCATCGACTTGTATCATGCGAGGATAAGTTAAAGGGCCTCGTTGATATATCAGTTGTATGGCAACAGCAACAGCAGAAGCACTCTTTTGTGTTAATGGTTCTGCATCTTTGTATCTTGAAGCTATATCAATGACTGTAAGCGCGTACTTAAATCTTTTTCGTCTAATCGTATCATGGGGTAAATATAGAAGGTCCATTTGATGGGTGTCGTTTGGAGTTATATTCACAAAGTGTGGTCTTTGTATTCGTTTAGGCGCTGGTAAATAAATTTGCCAAATTGCTTGTTTAGATAACCATTCTTTTGCTGTTTGTTCACTGACTCCCGCTGCTTGGCTAAGCTTTTTAATTGCTGTTATTCCCTTCCAATATCCTTTTGGAGAATAAT
Source organism: Conus canariensis (assembly GCA_033310375.1). NCBI lineage: Eukaryota > Metazoa > Mollusca > Gastropoda > Neogastropoda > Conidae > Conus > Conus canariensis. The sequence continues at coordinate 4,595 of JAMYXO010005475.1, forward strand.
AGATTTTGTACATTTTTATTCAGCCAATACTTTGTGCAACAAAATATACAGCGGTCATGCCAAAGACAATAAACAATATTTCTTGCATCTTTTGTTTTTCTGATGGTTGATAAAAATCGCTGAATTTTGGTGGAGGCAATGTCTCGATTGGCTTGCCTGTTACTAGAAAATATTCTTTTATTGCCTGGTCAACATCTTTAAATGTGTAAGCTGCATGTCCCTGTTGTTTAAGTCTGTCGTTAATAAAATCTAACTGCTCCATTCTTTGCTTTTCATAGGTGTCTTGTGCAGCGGCTAGTTGCTCCATAGCTCTGGTATGTCTTTTTCTCTCATCGTTATTTTGTAGTTTACTAAACGCGTAATTACTTCTGCTAAAAGCAAGCGCATTAACCACAGCGCCACCAATCATCATTACGAGTGAAGCCATTTTTATAAATGTATTTTTTTAATTTTACATATTGATACTGTCTGGAATTATTCCTTGCTTAACTAGAAAATCTTTCGTAGCAAATGAAGCTGTAATAACAGCAATCAGCTTTGCTGAGTCTTCAAAGTCTAGTTTGCCAAGATCTGCTGGTTTTATTTTTAACAGGCTTTTACCAAGCATTGTGTATCCTACACTTAGGCCTCCAATAACAGCAGAATGGTATACAAGGTTAGTAATAGTTTTTTCGGTGCTCATTTTAAAAAAATAAAATAATTATAATTATTAATAAAACATGAACTGCGATGATTTACTTCCTGAACTTATGATTACAAATGATCAAGTTGATGACCAAGCTATTATGCGCAAAAAGGAAGGGCTGTATTCTTTAGCAGCATGTGGAAAAACAAAACAGTACCTTGGAAATGAATTCAGCATAGAACAGATTCAACAGATGTCGCCACAAGACATTGTAAAGTATCACAACAGGTATGAAGCGCAACTGGGGTCAAGAATGGTCAAAAGTGTCGGACAAACTGTTCTTAGTTTGTACACTAAACTAGTTAGTAGATTTGCGCCCATTGATTCTGAACAAGATTTTATGTATGATTTAACGCAGGATCCAGTTTTAACAAAGTCATTAGAGTCTCTAGGATGTGATCTATATTACAGATTTGGAACATTGTTATCGCCATTAATCATGGGATTAATTACTTTTAATCATATAGATTTTGTTTCCCTTCAAAATGACCGAGCCAGAAAATCAGCAGAATCAGAAAACATTGAATCAGGTGGAGAAAGTGACCAGTAAAAAGCCTCCTCATCCTGGGCGCGTTGCAGCAGGAAAAAAATTAGCAGAGTGGAACAAACAAAAAAAATTAATGTTGCAATCACAGAATATAACTCATAATGAAAACATAACACCGCCAACGCCAACAGTTGTTTCAATGCCAGCTGTAAATACACCAGAACAAGTTGATTCAAGGCCTGCAACACCAAAGTCTTTAAGGAATATTGAACTTAAAACAATTGTCATTTTTGGCGGCATTGCTGCTGGGGGTGGTTATTACGGTTATAAAATATATAAACAACGCCAGCAAAAACCAAAGCAGTCAAAAAAATCTCAACCACTAAATACAGAAGCCAAACAAAAAAGCATGCCAGAACCGCCAACAACAAAAGATCATTTTGATCCATTTCAGATGGAATAATATTTCAAGAACTTAATAAATAATTATAAATTGACTTGAATAAGAACTTGGTTGTACATAGAGGATGACTTAAGTAAAAACTTAAAGTAACTTAAGTTAAGAACTTGAGGTAACTTGATTAAAAACTTAAGGTAACTTGATTAAGAACTAGATTAAGAACTTGGGGTAACTTGATTAAGAACTTGGGGTGACTTAATTAAGGACTTGGGGTAACTTAATTAAGGACTTGGGGTGACTTAATTAAGAACTTAATTAAGGACTTGGGGTGACTTAATTAAGGACTTGGGGTGACTTAATTAAGGACCTGGGGTGACTTAATTAAGGACTTGGGGTGAAAAGTGGAACTGGTAGGACCACTTGTCATTTGATATGTCAGCCACTTGCTTTGTGACTGAACAGGATGTGCGTGGGCGCTGTGCAGTGATTCGTTGTCGGGCTGGCCTGCAACTACTAGTTAAGCGCGATGAAGAACAGAGAAAGAGGCAGCTCACGCTATAGCAAAGAACGTGTTAGCGCACGCCCGCTGTGCGGACAGACCTATTGGATTAATAAACTAAGAACTCTCAAATCTGACAATTTCTATTACACAAGCCATCGCGTTGACGCCAAAGATACATGCTGCTCTAAAAACCCACGCCGGTGTGGCAGCTGACTGGATGTGAAGAAGGTATGTACATTGTCAACTAACTGACTGTGTGCTGTGTTCTGTGTAAACAAAGGCCTCTTGTCTGTGTTAAGTCGTAAACCCCACACACCAACAAACCGACACGCACACTGAAAACAGCGAAGTGGTGGCTTCCCATTCGAGAATGTTCAAGAACATTTGTGACAAAGCGCGCCGCGAGCCCGGTGAGAAAAGAAACGCAGTAGGCGCGCGAGGCGTGTTTTATTGATAGGGAGGCACACAGTTTGTAAACAGGACGCTCGGCCTGCTGACTTACTGCGTCGTTATAATTGTGTTGTCTTGGTCTTGCAAAAAAGCTGACAGTCAACCGACTGGTAGTACAGACTGTTTGGGGGAACGCAGACACTATTTATTATAGATGACTGTTCGGCCGAAACTGGCTTTCAGTGGAAGACATGCTGGGATAAGTGTGTGGATTTTATGTCAAAAATATAACTCAGTTTTAAAAGACTTTAGAGAACAATTAAAGACTGTAGTTTTATTTCACATGAAAGACAGAGACGCATTTGATGAATGTATGCGTGAAAATGATGTTATTGAAAACGATCAAGAAAAACGAAGGATTAAGCAAAAACTTAAGTCACAAAAGTTTTCTAAATTAGTGTTAAAAACAGATAATCCTACACATTATGTATGTTTGTAAAGTGTTTACTATTAGAGAACTATAAAATAAGCATTCTGGGTAAGCCGGCGGAGCAACAGCGAAACCGGCTTCAGCCGGTTGGAGCTGGCGGAGGTGGGTGAGCCAGAATGCCTATTTTATAGTTCTCTACTGTTAAGTTCACCGAACAAGGAAGACGTTCTGATGAAATGATCTATGTCATAAGAAATTAATTGTGTTCCTTTGTTAAAGTGTTAGATGTAAATTATACCAATTTTTTTTTCATATTGATGATATTTTTTATATCATCTGGCGATGAAAAGACATTAAATGAAATAAAACCAATATTTTAGCTTTTTTAGATCAAGAAACAATTGTTTGGAGTAGACAAAGATGTCCTTTATCTGTGCTCATATGTGCCATAGAAACTTCACCGTTCTACGGCCATTTCAATGTTGACAATGGAATCAGGTTAATCGAAGATTGTTTAGTTGCAAAGCGAGAGGACTGCAGGCGGAAATCTAAACAAATCTTAAATAAATGTTAGCGAACCGCCCAGAGAACGTGGACAAACGAGTCACAAGACGAAACACAACTAGTTTCGACCTCTTAGGTCTTCATCAGGTGAGACATTAACGAATAAAACAATGAAAATTCACTTAGCTTTGATCGCTTCAGATCACTTGGTAGGGTTCAGCGCAAGGAAGAAGGCGTTGAATGAGAACGAGGCTGTTGGAAGGGAAATAGTGAGCGAGTCAAAGTCGTAATGAAGATAATAATATTACTGATAGGAATACTAATAATGGTCAAAATACTGAGAAAAAAAAAAAAAAAAAAAGGGACAAGATTACTACCAATCTGTGTCAATAAGTATGGGTATGGGAGAAAGGAGAGTGGGTTAGAGGATTCTTAAACAGCAGGGTTGCCGTGGCAACAGTCCCAGAGGCGAAGGCGATGGTGATGTCAATGCCAGTGGTAGTATCAATACTAGCAATAGTATTACTGAATGATACTGCTAACAACGATAGTGAAGGTTAAGGTAATGAAAGCATGATACAGAAATATATTTAGAAAATACAATTTTTATAATAATCAAATAAATAAATAAATGAAACATTAAAAATAATAATAAATTAAAAAATCAGTAAATAATAATAATAATAATTAAAAAAAAAATAATAATAATGATAATAAATGCATAAATAAGATAGCTATAAGTTGTGTGAGGTGAATAGTGGGAGATAAGGTAGTATGTGTGTGTGTGGTGGGAGGATATTATGGGCTGAGATAGAAGTGGTGGGTTGGTACATGTTACTTTAAGGTGTAGATGCTATGAGGGTGGAGGGAAGAAGGGGATGGGTTTACGTACTAACTGGGGGAGGGGGAGGGGCAACATATTCACACCTATACACAATCTCTCTCTCTCTTCTCCTCTCTCTCTCTCTCTCCTCTCCCCCCCCCCCCCCCCCCTTTCACGACCAACGATAAAGGAGCCAGCATTCTATTTATTATGTGTGTGTGTATGTGTGAGTGTGAGTTGTGTGTGTGTGTGTGTGTGTGTGTGTGTGTGTTTCCATTTGTAATATCAGCCTTATTCAATGGTTACCCCCACCTCCACCCCCAGCAACCGCCATATCCACCAACACCCCTACACACATCATTACTAGGGCAGGGGGAGGGGGAGTAAGTCGATTGATGTAGCAAATGGAGAGACTCGGAGAGTGTAGGAAAAGGGAAGATGATGATAGCTGCAACCTATGTCTGAGGTAAACAGAGGGAGGTAGGGTGGTATGGGTGTGTGTAGGTGGGGGATATTTCAGGCTGGAGCTGCAGAGATGGAATGGTACATACTACTTTTGGACGTTGATGCCATGAGGGTGGACGGTGCCCAGTTTGGCAATGAGATGAGATTCCTGCATAAGGCGTTCCAAGCTGTCACTCTTAGATTGCCAAAGTGCCAAGACTTTGACATGGTTGATGTTGTGTTGGGCATGGTTGAAGTGTAGAGCGACTGGTTTGGGCCGATGGTGGCGGATGTCGGCCAGGTGTTCAGAGATGCGCGTCTCAAGTGTGCGAGATGTCTCACCTACATAGATCTTACCGCACAGCTGACAGTGGATGGCATACACAATGTTGTGGCTCTGGCAGGAGAAAGTGCGTTTAATAGTGAAAGAGCCTGTGGGGCCATGTAGGATGGTGTCTGGTTTGGTGAGAGAGCAGATTTTGCAGTTGGGTTTTGAGCAGGGGAAAGTACCTGGTGGCTTAGGTGTTGAGATTTTGTTCAGCTTAGAGCGCACCAGTAGGTCGTTGAGGTTTGAAAGTGATCATTGGTGTGGTCTCAAAGGCAGGTTTATGGTTTTCTACTATGTGCCAGTTAGACTTCAGGATCCCACTCACTCACACTCACACATACACACACACATAATAAATAGAATGCTGGCTCCTTTATCGTTGGTCGTGAAAGGGGGGGGGGGGGGGGAGAGAGAGAGAGAAAGAGAGAGAGAGATTGTGTATAGGTGTGAATATGTTGCCCCTCCCCCTCCCCCAGTTAGTACGTAAACCCATCCCCTTCTTCCCTCCACCCTCATAGCATCTACACCTTAAAGTAACATGTACCAACCCACCACTTCTATCTCAGCCCATAATATCCTCCCACCACACACACACATACTACCTTATCTCCCACTATTCACCTCACACAACTTATAGCTATCTTATTTATGCATTTATTATCATTATTATTATTTTTTTTTTATTATTATTATTTTTTAATTATTATTATTATTATTTACTGATTTTTTAATTTATTATTATTTTTAATGTTTCATTTATTTATTTATTTGATTATTATAAAAATTGTATTTTCTAAATATATTTCTGTATCATGCTTTCATTACCTTAACCTTCACTATCGTTGTTAGCAGTATCATTCAGTAATACTATTGCTAGTATTGATACTACCACTGGCATTGACATCACCATCGCCTTCGCCTCTGGGACTGTTGCCACGGCAACCCTGCTGTTTAAGAATCCTCTAACCCACTCTCCTTTCTCCCATACCCATACTTATTGACACAGATTGGTAGTAATCTTGTCCCTTTTTTTTTTTTTTCTCAGTATTTTGACCATTATTAGTATTCCTATCAGTAATATTATTATCTTCATTACGACTTTGACTCGCTCACTATTTCCCTTCCAACAGCCTCGTTCTCATTCAACGCCTTCTTCCTTGCGCTGAACCCTACCAAGTGATCTGAAGCGATCAAAGCTAAGTGAATTTTCATTGTTTTATTCGTTAATGTCTCACCTGATGAAGACCTAAGAGGTCGAAACTAGTTGTGTTTCGTCTTGTGACTCGTTTGTCCACGTTCTCTGGGCGGTTCGCTAACATTTATTGAAGATTGTTTAGTTGATTGTTTATTAAGTCAAGTCGTTTCTTTAGTTATAAATGGTGATTTGAATCGCAGAACATCAAATATATCTTTGAATTTCCTTGCAGATAATGACATTAATGTACAATACAAAAGTCAGCCTATAATTTAAATCGTTGTTCTGAAGACTGTCATTTGAATAACTATGGCAAATTGCTTTTAAATATGCGCACTGCTTTGGGATTGTGTATACTGAGTGGTGTGTTTAAGGGCGACCGATATAGTTGCTATACATACATATCTGACTCCGGAAACTGTGTAAACGATTATTTCATATTTTCGAACGACCTGCTTGCCCTTTCTTATGACATGTGTGAATTTTCTGTTCTGGAGCTATAGAGTCTGATCACTTTCCTATTAGTGTTCGTGCTTCCTTTCCATGTAGAAACAGATGTGATGTTTATGAACATAATGATAATTTTGCAACCGAAAAGTATGTGGAATGACGAACGTAAGCACCTATATATAGACACTCTTTGTGATGATGAAATGCGTGCAAATATGAAAATGGCAATCAATTTGATTGACAGTGACGTTAATGATGCATTACATGTGTTTGATGATTGTATTTTTTTTAAGTGCTGAATGTATGAAAGTGCGTACATTTCCAAACAAAGTTAAAGTACCTGCTGACTGGTTTGATCGTCAGTGTACATTGACAAAGAAAAATGTCAAACGACTATTGAGAACAAGTCGTTCAAACGATCCTGAAGCTTATCAAGAATATGTCATTTCAAGACGGGAATATACAAGTTTATTTAAAAAAAAAAAAAAAAAAAAAAAGAAGCAGAAGCAATTCAATAAACTGTTATTAGATAAACTAGTAATGTCAATAAAAAGTCGACATGAATTTTAGGAGACTGTGCGTAAAACTAGTTTTAAAAGAAACATGTAAGAAACAACATAATCCACTGACACATGGTTCCGACATTTCCAAAGTTTGCTACATACAGATACAAATGATGTTTTAAGTGATGTTTTTGAAGAAGATGTGGATGACAGTATGAATCGTCCAGTTTCTAAAGATGAAGTGTTGCTAGCAACTGGAAAACTGAAGAATCGGAAGGCGGCGGGCCCTGAGGGTATTATCGATGAACTGTTTAAGTATTCGTGTGAGGAGGCAATGACGTTTTTTTTTTCTTTCTAAAGTGTTTTCATAAGTTACTGGACAATGGCATACTCCCCTGTAGTTGGACTGAGTCTGTCATTCTGCCTATTTAAAAAAAAAAAAAGTGGCATCAATAACCCTAACAACTATGGAGGAATTTCTCTTAGTGATATCAGCAGTAAGCTATTTAGTATGCTTGTAAACAATCGATTACAAGAATGGGTGGATGAAAATAATATTACAGGTCAGCATCAGGCCGGTTTTAAGAAAGGATATCCAACTGTGGATCATATGTTTACCTTGTTAGCTCTTGTTCACAAACTGTTTGCTCACAATCGCAAATTGTACGTAGCATTCATAGATTTTGAAAAAGCATTTGATTCTGTTAACAGACATCTTCTTTGGCCAACTTCGTTTAAAAAATGGTTTGAAAGGAAAACTGCACAAAGGCGTTAGAAGTATGTATGATGTACTTAAGCAAGAGTTCGATGTGGTGCAAATTTGACAGACTGCATTGACTGTACAGCTGGGTTAAGACAGGGTGATGCATGCAGTCCTATAATTTATTTTATCTGTTTTATCAATGAACTGGCAGTTGGAATAATCAATAATGGAAAACACGGTGCTATGTTTCCTCTGGACGCTTTTGAATTATTCATTCTTTTATTAACTGATGACGTAGTCTTATTGTATAAGACTCTAATAGAAATACAAACACAATTAAATAATTTACAACGAGCCTCTGCTTCACTTCAATTAAAAGTCAACATGAATAAGAGTAATATCATAGTGTTTCGAAAAGGTGGTTATTTAAGTGTAAGAGAGAGATGGTTCTATACCGGTTATATGATGCCTGTTGTCCATGTTTGTAAGTGTTTGGGAGTATTTTTCTCCACCCGACTAAGTTTTGTTGCTGCATGTTAAGATCTTGCAAGTCGTGCTAAAAATGTGTTGGCCTGTATCATGAAGAAATTGTATATCCTCAATAACAATTAACGCATTAGTCTTATTCATGAAATTATTTGACTCTCAAATTTAACCTATGGTTCAATATGGAGCAGAGTTATGGGGATTAGACGAGGCAGCTATTCAGTGTGAAACAGTTCATTCTTATGCTTCAACAACATTCCTAAGAATAGATATTAAGACACCAAATGACCTTATATATGGCGAAACAAATAGATATCCTATAAGTGTAAACCCTGCTGTCAAATGCAGTCGCTGTTGGCTAAAGTTATTACAAATGGAAGAGCAAATAATACCACGCAAAGCATGTAATTTGTTATATGATTTAGATGCCAAAGGTAAAGTAAATTGGGTGTCACAAGTACGTAGCTGCTTGTTTGTAGTATGGGTTTGGATTTATCTGGTATAATAGGGTGTTGGAAGCATTAACAATTTTATTCATATGTTTCGTCAACGATTAATAGTCTGTAATTGGCAAAAATGGAATGAACATATTCAGACTAGTAGCAGATCTGATATGTATAGAACCTTTTGTGATGTGCCTTCTCTGAAGCCTTACCTATTACTGGATTTAAATCCACATTGCAAATATGTCATAACATGATTCAGACTTGGAATATCAAATTTGACAATACATAGCTTTAGATACAGAGCTGTTGACAGAAGTGTTTTGATTTGTTCATTGTGTAAAGAAGCAGAAGAAAAGTACATTTTGTTTTGTGTCGTCCCGCACAAAGAGCTATTATCGACAACCCCTCGTCATTCAAGCCAGCCTGTTTAACGTCCTCACGCAAGGACACACGATGTACGAAACTTCTCTTTTTTACCTGTAAAAAGCTTTTTAATTTTTTAGGGGTTTTCGCCATCTTGAGATTTTTTACTCATTTGTTTTTAAACAAATTTAAACGTTTTGATAATGGACCCCCCCCCAAAAAGTAGAAAAAGGGAACCACAAGAAAAAAACCGAGCTTTTTCGATTTTTGGGGTCTTCTTCGGGTAAAAAACAAAACACTCAGGCAACAAAAAGGGAACAACCAATCACTTATTTTTATATAATTCGGCGTAAAAAACAGGCTTTGAATCGTTCAAGGGAAATGCGGATTTGCACCCAGACAGAGTCAAAAGGCTTTTTCAGGGTGAATGGGACCCAGACTTTGGGGGTATGAAGATCATAAAATCGGGTCGCTGAGGTCCACAAAACTGTTTTCCCGTTTGTTTTGTGACTGTGGTATTTTGTTGATTTCGTTTTGTCAGCGTAAAAATTTACCTGGAGAGTTTTCATTCATTTGTTCGTTTGGAAAAAAAAACCCCCAGATTTTTTGTGGATGATGCGTTTTTGTTCAGTAGGGGGATTGGAAAATGCTTGTAGCACTTCAGAGTAAACATTTCTTTTCAAAAGCGTTTTGAGGGGTTTTTGGAAAGGGCCCCTGAAAATAGTTGGAACCCTTTCGGATAGCAACTGGGCCCTAGAGCAGATAAAAAAAAAATTTCCCCCAGTTCTTTCCCAAAAAACCCTCAAAGACCATCTTTTTAAAAAATTTCTCTGTCCCAGTCGTCGTCAAAACAGAAAACCCCGGATGGTGCAGATGAGTTTCCCTAAAGTACTTTTGCTTTTTCTTTTTCCTTTTTTTTTTTTTTGGGGGGGGGGGGACTTTTTTTGGAAAAGGGCCCTGTTGTTTTGTTTTGATTTACATCTCTCTGGTTTCCCAAACCCCCCGAGTTCCCGCTAAGGGGGCCCTGGTCAAGAGAAATTGGGTCTTAAACCCCCCCTCTAGAGGAGGGGAAAAACACAACCAGAAAACCAACCTGTCTTTTCCCCCCTAATCCGTGCTCAACTCCCCCCGGGGGCGGAGCCGGGGGACCACAGGGGTGACCTTGGCCCGCCGGGGGAATTGCCTGTCTTGCCCCGCCCCCGCAGGGGTAGCCCATTAAGACCAAAAAAACCGTGTTACCTTCCCGTTAGGGAGGTCCGAGTCAAAAGGGGTTTTTGTTAAAAGGGGACCTGCCCTGTCAATCACCAGGATCTTTTCCCCCCCATCACAGTCGCAAAGGGGCGGGAAAAAAGGCGGATTTGAGAAAACCGCCAAAAAAAAAAGGGGAAATTGGGAAAGAAGAAGTGAAATGGAGAAGAAAATGAGAGAAAAAAAAAAAATCCATGAAGAAAAACAGAAGACAGAAAAGATAACAGGGGGTTGTGCTTTTTTCAAAGGGGCCCCCACCCCAAAACCTGTCTGACATGAGAGGGCCCCAGGGGCATGGCTCCTTCCCGTTGTGCTTGGGAAGGGGAGGCTTGGCTATAGAAAACAGGCCTTGAAGGGTTTTTTTAAAAAAAGCGTTTCCCCCAGCAGAGCTTAA
>JAMYXO010005476.1:0-15374 GCA_033310375.1 Conus canariensis
GTTGCTGTAGACATAAAAACTTTCAGATTAACAAACATAACACAAATGCAAACCCAACTAGAGCAGGACCTTTCAAAATACAGTAAAACCAAACGAAGGTATTCTGCTGTCTTTAATGCTGTTACATATGTTAATACTGGAGCATCGGCGGTTAGTGCTTTAACAGCAGGAACAAGTGTAGGTCTCTTAGCAACAGGCGTAGGTGCACCGGTAGCTATACCTCTAGGTGGTTTGTCTTTAACTCTTGGCCTGTGTTCATTAGCTGTAAGTGCTGTCAGCAAAAAAATAAAAGACAAACTCCAAAAGCACACAGCTATGGTTCAACTAATAACAGCTAAACTTAGTTCCTTCAAACTGATAATTGATAAAGCACTTGCCGACTCGAACATCACGGATGAAGAATTTAGTCGCCTACAGGCTGATTTTGAGGACTACAAAAGACAAAAGTTTGATCTTCAAAGAAAGGCAAGGGCAACTTTTTCTCAACAACCAGACACCGACCAGATAAAAAAGGAATGTTTAAAAAAAGTAAACGAAACATTAAACTCTGTTCTAAACAGCTCACATTAACAACACCAAAGGGCGTTTATACTTTAGTTTATGAGTCCAAGCACAAAAAGACCGTTGATATTGATTCTGATTAAGTATTTTTTTTTAATTTAAATAAATATTTTGAGTTAGAAAAGAAACTCAGCATGGATAAGATATATGAAGGTTCAGATGAATTGTTTGAAGCAATGCTCGAGGAAGAGCGTTTGTCAAAAGCTTTAAATGAGGTCGTTTTAGAAGTTATTGATCCAACAAACGTGCAGGCAAGCGTTGTACATGCTATTTCTCAAGTTCCAAGTAAACTAACAATAAACCCCCCAGTTAAAGTAAGGATAGTTGTTTTAATCGACTATATAACAATAAACGAAGAAAATCTAGAAGTCTGGGTCTCAACTAAACAGCAGACTATTCTTTCTCATAATGACTTAACACCTGGTTGGGCAGATCAACTTCTTACACAGTTTAATGAAGCCTCTGAAGCAGCTAAAATGAGAGGCTCTGGTTGGTCAGAGGGTGAAGTCCTAGACATCAGATTAAGACAGGCTAAGTATGAGCCGATTGTAGGCAAGGCTTACATTCCACTGCCTCCAACATTAGTTGCAAAGAGAGCAGTTTTGAACATAAAGAATTCAGACGACAAATGTTTTATGTGGTGCGTTCTTGCTAGGCTGCATCACGTTGCCAAAAATGCAGAGAGAGTATCTAACTATTTGCAGTGGGCCAATGATCTTAACTTTGATGGACTCACCTTTCCTATGGCTGTAGACAAAATTGATCAGTTTGAAAAACAAAATCCGCCAATAACTGTTAATGTCTACACATGGTCTGAAGAAACCAACCTTCTGCCAATTAGAGTGTCAAAGAACAGTCCAACAATAGGCGAACCAACCAGGAGTCATGTAGACTTACTCCTAATGCAAAGCCTTAATGGGTTGCACTACACTCTAATACGCACAATGAGTAGATTACTAGTGCATACTACAAAACAACATAGCAAACAAGAATTTTGTAGAAAATGTTTAACAAGAATTCCGTCCGTTCAAGCTGCGAGCGAACATGTAAAACATTGTCTCAGTCCAGTTGACTGCAATACAGAACTAATTATGCCAAGAGAAGGCAGTAAGGTTAGTTTTAAGAATTACAAAAAACTCCAGAGGTCTCCATACGTTGTTTACGCAGACTTTGAATCGCTTATTGTTCCTTATGAAGGACCTGCTCCAAAACATTTACCAAAAACAGTTATAATGAATAACCACCAGATTTGTTCATATGCTTTCATTGTTGTTAGGTCAGATGGTGAACATTCAAAGCCAGAATTATACAGAGGACCACATGCAGCAAAACATTTCTTAAAACGCATGCAAGAAGTTCGTAATGCCTGTTCTAATAATCTATTCTTATCCGATCTTAAGATGACCCCCGAAGATCAAGATCGCTATGACTCAGCTACTCACTGTTGGATTTGTGGTTTAGAGCTAACAAGTAAAGAAAACCCAACAGTAAGAGATCATGATCACATTAGCGGAAAGTTTAGAGGAGCAGCGCATAACAATTGCAATCTTCAACTAAAGTTTGATCCTAGGACTTGGAGACTTCCTATATTCTTTCACAACTTGCGAGGTTACGACTCTCACCTTATAATGCAAGCAGTAACTAGCGCCTTTAGGGTGTCATGCATTGCGCAGTCATCAGAAAAGTACATGTGTTTCACTTTAAATAATTTATCTTTCTACGACTCTATGCAACACATGATGGGGGGGTTAGAGTCACTGGCAGGATCCTTAAAGTCCTGCCCAATAACGGAAGAATATTTTGACCCAACTCTTGTTAGAAAGGGCGTTTACCCTTATGAGTACATAAACAGTTGGGAAAGGTTTGATAACCCAGCCCTTCCACCTAAAGGCGCGTTCTTTAGTAGTCTTAGAGGAAAGGACATCAGTGATTCTGATTATTCTTATGCTCAAGATGCGTGGCAGAAGTTAGAGTGTAAAACGATGGGAGACTATCATGATTCCTATTTAATGGCGGATACCTGTTTGTTGGCGGACGTCTTTGAAAATTACAGAAAGACCTGCATGAAACATTACAGCCTGGATCCCGCGCATTACATTTCTGCGCCCGGGATGAGCTGGGACGCTTTCTTAAAATTTACTGGAGTACAAATTGATTTATTGTCTGACCTGCCAATGCTTCAGATGATTGAAAATGGATTGCGTGGGGGAATCAGTATGGCGTCGCACCATTACTGTAAAGCAAACAACAAATACTTGGACGACTATGATCCAAGTAAAAGGTCTAACTATCTTATGTATTTAGATGCAAACAATCTGTATGGATGGGCAATGGCGCAATCACTTCCATTACGCAACTTTAAAATGTACACAGGACTCAAAGACATTCAAAAGTTTTTAAAATGGCTACCTACTCTAGAAGCTGATCGTAAAAGAGGTCTCATTCTAGAAGTTGATTTAGAATATCCTCATGAACTTCATGATTACCATAATGACTATCCATTAGCGGCAGAAAGTCTAAAAGTGTCAATGACAGAACCACCTAAACTTGTGCCTAATCTTCGTGACAAAAAAAATTATGTCTGTCATTACAGACTTCTTCAATTTTATTTAAGACATGGTTTAAAGTTAACAGCTGTTCATCGTATAATTGCATTTGATCAAGAACAGTTCATGAAACCATACATAATGAAGAACACTGATCTCAGAACTAAATCTGCAGATGCTTCAGAAAAAGACTTTTTCAAGTTGATGAACAACAGCTGTTTTGGAAAGACTATGGAAAATCCGCACAAGCGCAAAGATGTTAGATTGGTCACCAGAGAGAACGATGCAATTAAGCTAACTTCAAAACCTAATTATCAGGACTTCAGAAGATTTCATGATCAGCTTTTTGGCATAATGATGAAAAAAAAGAAAGTCAAATTGGATAAGCCCGTTTTTATTGGGTTTACTGTTTTAGAATTATCAAAGCTTTTGATGTTAGAATTTCTTATGACTACTTTAAGCCCTTGTATCCAGAGTCCAGAGTTCTGTACACAGATACAGATTCCTTTGTAATCGACATCCCTACTGAAGATATCTATAAAGACATGGAATTAGAAGTAGCTAAAGGGCATGCGGGATGGTACGACACATCTGATTATCCTAAAGATTCGCCTTTGCATTCAACTGTTAACAAGAAGGTTTTAGGTAAGATGAAGGATGAATTATCTGGAGGTGTGATCAAGGAGTTTGTTGGTTTGAGGTCGAAAATGTACAGTCTTTCAAGCCAAAAAAAAGTTGTTAAAAAAGCAAAGGGAATATCTCGTAGTGTTGTGCAATCAAGCATATCCCATGACAACTATAAAAAAGCATTGTTTGGCAATAAGACTTTTCATCATGACAATTACAAGCTGCGATCTAATCTGCATGAGATTAACACAACTGTTGTAACAAAGAAGTCATTAGATAGAACAAACACTAAACGAGTATTTGTAAATCCAGAGTATTCATATGCAATTGGGCACTGGAGGACATTTGGTCAAGCGCAATTAGATACTCAGTAATTTCTTTATCCAGTATAGCTGGATTATTTGTGGTTGTTGTTTCAAGATTTTTGATTTTTTCATAAATATTAGGATCAATGGGTAGTTTATTCTTTATCATTGTTTTAATAATAAATCTATACGCAAATAATTTTTTTTGAGCTTCCATTTTAACTCAAATATATTTACGTAAATCAGTTAAAGCGGAACTGTGTCTGGGGGGATTATCTGCAGTTCTTCTTTCACAAAAGATCTTCGGGGGCTGGTCGCTTTGTTGTGTCAGTTTCTCGTAAATAATACACGGGCGGATTCATTTTCACAATTTTTTTTTATCTCATATGGATCAACACTCCAAACTGGATCTGTTGCCCTGATGCGAGTGTCCCCTTCCGCTTCTCCCGGCGAATAAAGGTATCTCACTTTCAAACCAAATGGTAATAGTTTGCTTGATGAAGACTCTCCTTCAACAACATTTATTGTTTGTTTTCTGATTGCTTGTACTGGTTTTAGCCCTTTAAATTCTTCATTATTCATTGCGCGCAAAACTGAGGGCAGCCTTCTAACCCATTCTGTGTTGCGAGAATTGTCAATCAGCTCTCTGTGATACTGGTAGGAAAAAAGCCTTTCAGATAACTGTTTGTTAAAGTTTTCAACCAAAGCCTGTGATCTGTGAACTCCTGGAATGCCTCTTTTAATGGTAACTCTATGTTTTAACAATAATTGATTCACTTGACCTTTAAATTCTTTTCCATCATCGACTTGAATCACGCGAGGATAAGTTAAGGGTCCTCGTTGATATATCAGTTGTATAGCGACAGCAACAGCAGAAGCACTCTTTTGTGTTAATGGTTCAGCATCTTTGTATCTTGAAGCTATGTCAATGACTGTAAGTGCGTACTTAAATCTTTTTCGTCTAATCGTATCATGGGGTAAATATAGAAGATCCATTTGATGGGTGTCGTTTGGAGTTATATTCACAAAGTGTGGTCTCTGTATTTGTTTAGGCGCTGGTAGATAAATTTGCCAAATCGCTTGTTTAGATAACCATTCTTTTGCTGTTTGTTCACTGACTCCCGCTGCTTGGCTAAGCTTTTTAATTGCTGTTATTCCCTTCCAATATCCTTTTGGAGAATAATAGATTTTGTACATTTTTATTCAGCCAATACTTTGTGCAACAAAATACACAGCGGTCATGCCAAAGACAATATTTCTTGCATCTTTTGTTTTTCTGATGGTTGATAAAAGTCGCTAAATTTTGGTGGGGGCAATGTTTCAACTTGTTTGCCTGTTACTAGAAAATATTCTTTTATTGCCTGGTCAACATCTTTAAATGTGTAAGCTGCATGTCCCTGTTGTTTAAGTCTGTCGTTAATAAAATCTAACTGCTCCATTCTTTGCTTTTCATAGGTGTCTTGTGCAGCAGCTAGTTGCTCCATAGCTCTGTTATGTCTTTTTCTCTCATTGTTATTTTGTAGTTTACTAAATGCGTAATTACTTCCGCTAAAAGCAAGCGCATTAACCACAGCGCCACCAATCATCATTACGAGTGAAGCCATTTTTATAAATGTATTTTTTTAATTTTACATATTGATACTGTCTGGAATTATTCCTTGCTTAACTAGAAAATCTTTCGTAGCAAATGAAGCTGTAATAACAGCAATCAGCTTTGCCGAGTCTTCAAAGTCTAGTTTGCCAAGATCTGCTGGTTTTATTTTTAACAGGCTTTTACCAAGCATTGTGTATCCTACACTTAGGCCTCCAATAACAGCAGAATGGTATACAAGGTTAGTAATCGTTTTTTCAGTGCTCATTTTTAAAAAATAAAATAATATTTATTCATTAATAAAACATGAACTGCGATGATTTACTTCCTGAACTTACAAATGATCAAGTTGATGACCAAGCTATTATGTGCCAAAAGGAAAGGCTGTATTCTTTGGCGGCGTGTGGAAAAACAAAACAGTACCTTGGAAATGAATTCAGCATAGAACAGATTCAACAGATGTCGACGCAAGACATTGTAAAGTATCACAACAGGTATGAAGCGCAACTGGGGTCAAGAATGGTAAAAAGTGTTGGGCAAACGGTTCTTAGTTTGTACACTAAACTAGTTAGTAGATTTGCTCCCATTGATTCTGAACAAGATTTTATGTATGATTTAACACAGGATCCCGTTTTAACAAAGTCATTAGAGTCTCTAGGATGTGATCTATATTACAGATTTGGAACATTGTTATCGCCATTAATCATGGGATTAATTACTTTTAATCATATAGATTTTGTTTCCCTTCAAAATGACCGAGCCAGAAAATCAGCAGAATCAGAAAACATTGATGGAGAAAGTGACCAGTAAAAAGCCTCCTCATCCTGGGAGTGTTGCAGCAGGAAAAAAATTAGCAGAGTGGAACAAACAAAAAAAAATTAATGTTGCAATCACAGAATATAACTCATAATGAAAAAACACCAGTTGTGCCAGAGCCACAACAAGAACAAGTTGTTTCAAGTCCCGCAACATCATCATGGATTATTTGGATTAAAAGAGTTAGCATTTTTGGCGTCATTGCTGTTGGTGGGGGTGGTTATTACGTTTATAAAACATATAAAGAAAGACAGCAAAAACCAAAGCAGCCCAAAAAATCACAGCCACTAAATACAAAATCTGAACAAAAAAGAATACCAGAACCGCCAACAACAAAAGATCATTTTGATCCATTTGATATGCAGTAATATTTCAAGAACTTAATAAATAATTATAAGTGACTTGAATAAGAACTTGATAACGACTTCATGACGACTTGATAAAAACTTAAATAAGAACTTGATAAGAACTTGAGGTAACTTGATTAAAAACTTAAAGTAACTTGATTAAGAACTAGATTAAGAATTTGGGGTAACTTGATTAAGAACTTGGGGTGACTTAATTAAGGACTTGGGGAAACTTAATTAAGGACTTGGGGTGACTTAATGAAGAACTTAATTAAGGACTTGGGGTGACTTAATTAAGGACTTGGGGTGACTTAATTAAGGACTTGGGGCGAAAAGTGGAACTGGTAGGACCACTTCTCATTTGATATGTCAGCCACTTGCTTTGTGACTGAACAGGATGTGCGTGGGCGCTGCGTTGTCGGGCTGGCCTGCAACTACTAGTTAAGCGCGATGAAGAACAGAGAAAGAGGCAGCTCACGCTATAGCAAAGAACGTGTTAGCGCACGCCCGCGCCGCAAGCCCGGTGAGAGAAGAAACGCAGTAGGCGCGCGAGGCGTGTTTTATTGATTTTTAGGTCAGAACATAGGGAGACACACAGTTTGTAAACAGGACGCTCGGCCTGCTGACTTACTGCGTCGTTATAATTGTGTTGTCTTGGTCTTGCAAAAAAGCTGACAGTCAACCGACTGGTAGTACAGACTGTTTGGGGGAACGCAGACACTATTTATTATAGATGACTTCGGCCGAAACTGGCTTTCAGTGGAAGTCATGCTGGGATAAGTGTGTGGATTTTATGTCAAAAATATAACTCAGTTTTAAAAGACTTTAGAGAGCAATTAAAGACTGTAGTTTTATTTCATATGAAAGATAGAGACGCATTTGATGAATGTATGAAAGAAAATGATGTTATTGAAAACGATCAAGAAAAACGAAGGATTAAGCAAAAATTAAAATCTCAAAAGTTTTCTAAATTAGTATTAAAAACAGATAATCCTACACATTATGTATGTTTGTAAAGTGTTTACTATTAGAGAACTATAAAATAGGCACTCTGGGTAAGCCGGCGGAGCAACAGCGAAACCGGCTTCAGCCAGTTGGAGCTGGCAGAGGTGGGTGAGCCAGAGTGCCTATTTTATAGTTCTCTGGCAACTATGTCGTCCAGCCTCTCCAGCACATGACGTGTCTCGTCTTCTCTGGATGAAACCACTGTAGTGTCATCCATGAAGGCCTTGAGAGGAGGCATCTTGTATCCATCGCCAAGGTCTGTTTGTCTGGCGTTGTTTGTTGCTGCTTTCAAGATGAGTTCCATTGCCAGCACGAACAGTATTGGGGAAATTGTACAGCCCATTGCAATACCCACTTCCAAGTTGATCCAGTCTGTTGTGTACTCCTTGGTAGAGAACCGCATTGAGAAGCCATTGAAGTACTTCTTGAGCATGTCGCAGATGTTCTTTGGCACATGGTACATCTTGAGAGCCAACTGTATCATCTCATGGGGCACAGATCCATATGCGTTTGCCAGATCAAGCCACACTACGTCCAGGTCTCTCTTTTCTGTTTTTGCTTTTTGGATTGCGTCCCAGATCATTGTGGCGTGTTCTACACAGCCAGCCACGCCTGGGATGCCACCTTTCTGGACTGACACATCCAAGTACTTGTTTTCCATCAGGTACTTGGTCAGCCTTGCTGCCATGACAGAGAAGAAGATTTTCCCTTCGACGTTCAGTAGTGATATTGGCCTGAACTGGCTGATGTCACTTGAGTTTTGCTCTTTGGGATGTACACACCATCTGCCGTCATCCACTGGCCGCTGATCTTCTGGTTTCTCCAAGCCGATCGCAGCAGCCTGTGGAGCCACTCCAGCACCTTGGGACATTTCTTGTAAAGCTGGTAAGGTATTCCGTTTGGCCCTGGTGATGATTTGGCTCTGGCTTTGTCGACCACCTTCTTGATTTCCGCCAACGTTGGAGGCTTGCCATTGAACTGTTCCTCAGGGTTGGTTGGCCACACCAGACCTTGAATGTCGAGTGGTGCTTTGCTCTGTGGGTCAGAGTATGTTTTCCTCAGATGCTGCTCAAGAACTCCTTTGTCCACACTTAGGGTCCCAGATTTTGGCTGCTCAAACAGTGTTCTGGCAAACTGGAAGGGATCTCTGAAGAAGCGCTCTTGTGTCTTCTTCTTTTTGCTCTTCCTCTTCCTCGCAGATTCCGCTTTGCTGAGGGCGCTGTGTTTTTCTTTCAGGTCTTTCCACAGTTTTTCCAAGCCTTGTTTTTCAGCTGGCAATGCGGTCTTCATTTGCATCTTGAGGTTTTTCTTTTGGATCCTGATCTTGTCCATCTTTTCTTGGCGTCTGGATTTCTTTGGAGGTGTTTTCTCTTTGGGTAGTTTTGCTCCATAGGCGTCTCTACATGTGGCATACACAATGTCCCCATATGTGGCTAGTTTGTGTTCCAGGGTGCTTTTCCCTATCAGTGCATCAAGTCTTTGGACGATTTTTGCATCCAGTTTCTCCCAATCTTCAGTTTCGTTTGCTCGTGGCAGGTTGAGTTTCAGGTGCCTGGCATCGAGGGCCTGTGCAAATTCCTCATCCGAACCAACAGCGTGGATGTCCTTGGCACTGTGGTTTAAATCCTGGCCTTGGTCTTCCGACGTCTTACCTGCTGATGCAGTGCGCTGCTGCTCATTCAGATGAGTTTTCACACATCCCATCTTTGTTCTGTGGATCTTCATGCCACGGGTGGTAGCGAAACGCTTTCCACAGACACATGGATATTCCATTTGGTCCATGTTCATAGTCCGTTTGGGATTTGCAGTCATGATTGGTTGAGCACCGATGGATTCATCATTCTCTCCCCTTTCGGTGAATCCTGGTTTGTCAGGTGCACACATTTACCCTTGTTTACTTTCAGAAGAGGTGTGAGACTCAGCCAGCAAAGTTTTCTCTATGGTAGAGTTTCTACTACAACTATCAATCTCCATTTTTGTTTAAAGGCTGCGTTAAGCTTACAAAAGGGTTGGAGACAGTAATACAATGCTACCCAGTTTCAGTCAGACAACTCTTCCCTGTTTCTTATGAATTAAATCACATTGACTTGGGTTACACTTAGTCCAAGTACACATGTGGTGTAGACTTAAAGTCATACACTACAAATCACTCCAACAATCACCAGTATTTATAAATCAGCTTAGCAGTTTTTAACCTAGCACAGGCATACTGTTTTTCTGATCAAAATTTATCATTGACTTATCATCTTAACAGATAGAATTGCATACTGGCAAAAGTCAGGGTGAACACAAAGAATAGTGGTCAGATTGTTAACAAAGAATCATAACCACATGGAGAGAGAGCTTTTGCCATATCATGGCAAGCAAACTACTACACTGAATACTCATTCATCAGTTTGATAAATGTCACCAAGTATTTGTACAAAGTTACCATGTTCACCTACACGATATACATAAAATCAATACATAGATTCGAAATTGTAAAACATAGTTCCAACTCACTCTTCCTGGGAATGAAACAGTGAATGAGACTTGAGATCAAGGAGTACCAGGAGGTTACCAGGCCTTCTCTGTCTAGTCGCCCCTTTCGTCTTTCACTGTTCTGATCTACAGGCAGTCTTGAGGGGTCAGTGAAGTTGCGACCCTATAGGTTTCTGCTCTGGGTGACAAGGTGTCATTCAAACACCAGGGGTGAGAGGGGGAGAGATCTATTCTTATCATCGGAAACCGTTTGAAGTTAGGGCCGAGATCTGTGGCCGAGAAATGTATGCACGCCTAGACCGCGAATGTTAATTCAGACATCACGGGGTAAACGCAGTGACATCATTTATTAGAGGTCCGCGAGCACGGGGGAAGGGGGGGAAGGGGGGGGGGTTGGAGAAGGAGGGAGGTTTGCTGGTTACCCTTTGTGGGAAGTGAAGCCGCAGGTGGCTCCCGTTGGGGGGGGGGGGGGGGGGGGGTTGGAGAGAGCAGCAACATGCCTTTGTGTCAGGGCATAGGAGGGGGAGGGGGGGGTGAAGATAGTGCCGGGAAGTGTGTGTGTGTGTGTGGGGGGGGGGGGGGGGAGATGGGCAATTGTCTCAATGCAAATGGAAATTTTTCTGCCTCGAAGTTGCTCCCTGTGGGAGTGAAGGAGGGTTGAGAGGGGAAGGGAGGTAGGTCGATAAGAACGAAATGCGTCACGCGATTCCCTGTGACGTAATTTTTTCCTTTGTCAGAGATCCTGTAAGTCGGCCTGTTCGCACTGTTCTAAGAGAGAGAAGGGTGGGGGGGTTGAGAGGGGAGTGTGGGCATAGATTTGAAATCTATGGTTTGGGGTTTGAGTGGGACCTATCAGATGGGTTGCTCAAGCGTTTCATTACACCCTCAACCCTCACACCCTCGTTCAGTTCTGGCATAAATCTTTGGAATTGCATAAGTGTGTGTGTGTGTGTGTGTGTGTGTGTGTGTGTGTGTGTGTGTGTGTGTGTGTGTGTGTGTGTGTCCTGTTTTAGATTAACTTTCCCACCCCAAAACATTCAGTTTTATGTGTTTGTCACGATATGAGAAATAAACATTTAATACACACCCCCTCCCTCCCTCCCTCCCTCCCTCCCCTCCCTTCTCCTCTCTCTGTCTGTCTGCTTGTCTGTCTTCTTCTTCTCCTCTCTCTCTCTCTCTCTCTTCTCTCTCTCTCTCTCTCTTCTCTCTCTCCCCCCTCTCTCTCTCTCTGTTTGTCTATCTGGTAGTCTGTTTGTCTGTGTGTCACGTTGTCTCCGTCTCTGTCTGTGTGTCCTCCCCCCCCCCTCCCCCCTCTCATGTCTGTCTTTTATATAAATCTTATGAAGAATAAAAGGCTTACGAGATGGGAAGTCACTACCCTCCTTTCATTCTAGCATGGCAACAACCATGATGAAGAAAATTACAATGCAAATGTGTGTGTCTGAGTGTGTTAAACATAAAACAGACCTTATAACTCAGCTGTTTCTCAACTAATTCAATTCAATTTTGCTTTGAAAAGTGGTGTGACTATGCCAATGTGATTTGAAAGTTAGCGTCCTTTTAGTGGATGACCTGGGTATCCAGCACCCGTTCTGCAGGGCACTGGGCCTTATAGTTCAGTCCTTTTTCAATCGATTTTCGTCAGGTTCTTAGATATAATTTCCAGAAGGTGAAGGTACTATTTGTCTCTATTTTAAACTTATATCACACTAGCGCTCACACGCTTCAACCCTGCACTTTGACCGACTCAGCGCTTCGCGCTTCAACCCCTTGGTGAAGGTTTATAACAAAAAGTAAGGATGCCATGACCTTCCAAGGGTTCCAAAGATGCTTGATACCAAATTTGCAGTCGATCTGCTGAGAACTGTGGCCATACTCAGCGCTTCACACTTTGAGTCACGCTTCATGCTCATTGGTGGACAGTTATTCAAAACGTAAAGATGCCATGACCTTCTGAGGGTGCCAAGGATGCTTGATGCCAAATTTAGTGTTGATCAGTTGAGAACTGTGGCCGTGCATAAGGTACGCACACAGACACACACACACACACACACACACACACACACACACACCACACACACACACACACATACACAGATTTGGAATATATATACTAGACAAACTACTCAATTATTTATTCAGACACACACACAACACACACACACACACACACACACACACACACACACACACACACACACACACACACACAGAGATCTGGAATACATAAACTAGACAAACTACTCAATTATTTATTCATTTTCCATAGATGCAGCCAGTATTCTTGGTGCAGTAGAGGGGGGGGGGGGGGGGGGGGTCATTCCTGGCATAAGGCCAGAACGACTCCCCCCCCCCCCCCTTGTATTTTTTAACTCCCTGGGAGTCAGTCTGGATCAACATTTCTTGATCGAAATTAACTCTCGGAGAGTTGGTTTAGGCATGTGCGTATTTTAACTCCCCTCAAGAAGTGTTGATCTAGATTGACTCCCAGGGAGTTAAAATATACAAGGGGGGGGGGGGGGGGAGTCATTCTGGGCTTATGCCAGGACTGCCCCCCTCCCCACCCCACCCACCCACCCACCCACCCACACACACACACACACACACACACACACACACACACACTGCAGAGAGAACACTTGACACATGACATTTGAAAACTTTACTTGACAAGGATAAAGATCTTAGGCTAACATAAAAGCCTATTAATCCAATCTGTCTTTGATAAATACTAATAATAGTAAACAAAGCTGACTTGAAGCATGCAGAGAGAAACAGAAGAGAGAGAGAGAGAGAGAGAGAGAGAGGTGGGAAGGGGGAGGAGAGAGAGGAGAGAGAGAGAAGGGGGGGGTAAAGAAGAGAAAGAACAGAAGACGGGGACAGAGAGAGGGGTGGGGGGAGTAACTAGAGAAGAAAGAATAGATAAACAAAAGACAGGCAGACAGAGATAGAAGAGAGAGTGGGGGAGACATAAGAGACAGAAACTAGACAGATAACAAAAGACAGAGAGAGATACAAGCAAGAGAAGGAAGAAAAGAAAACGACAAAAAGGAGATGAAAAGAAAGTTGGGGAGGGGGGAGAGAGAGAGAGGGGAAGACAGACAGACAGGCAGACGGACAGAGAGAGGGGGAGGGAGGGAGGGAGGGAGGGGATGTATATTAAATGTTTATTTCTCATACGTGACTAACACATAAAACTGAATGTTTTTGGGGTGGGGAGTGGGTGGGGAGTTAATCTATAACGGTAGTGGGGGGGGGGGGGGGGTCATTCTGGCGTGGTTAGTTTTAACTCCCGGGGAGTTAAAATTGGCACGTGCCAATTCTAACTCCCGGGGAGTTAAAAGTGGAGAGGAGTTAAAATGGATCGTTACACCAGGTCCCCTCCAAGTCCACTTCTTAACGCCGTTTGTCGCCTTGAACACTGACGATTGAAATGATTGGGCCATGCTCGAAGACTTTGAGCCGACCGGTGAACACGCGTGTATCACAAAGATGCCTCTCTGTGGTGGCACTAACTGACCCAGCCAGCATCGCTAAATCCAGTCTGAACTGGTTTCGGAAATACTTTTAAAGTCACAAACACCCGATCTTATGTACAGGATGTTATGTTTGTTCGAAGGAAACGAATAAATTGAGCAGTATTTTTACGTTGAAACTATCAGTCGAGCGCACGCTTACCACATGCAAAAAAAAAGTCTGTCCGTCTATCTATCTATATATCTATATGAGAAATACCCATTATTTTCATCTGGCTTCTCAGTTTCCTTCTGTTGAGGAGCACGGAAATCATGGCGAAGTTTCAGCCTGCATTCATGTTCGTGCGCGTGATGGACACCATGCGAGTTATCTGGTCGAATCGTCATGAAGTAGCTATTATTTTGATTTCTTCCTTTTGTGTTAACACTAAGGCCTATGTAGTGCCACAACATCTGGTCTTTTCATCAACCTCCACACTGTAATGCTATCTCCGTAGGCCTTGTAATCTTTAAGGAGCACAGAGACGGAGCCGTAAGCTGGTTACAGGTCAGTCTTAACACAATGGATTAGCAAGAGGGCACGCTTTCTGAGTATTTTGGTAACAGACGCTTCAGTAGTTTGGCAACAGAGTGGTGTCCTCTGTAATTATCCATTGTACCGACGGACAACCGTCATCACAAGGAAGACTCTAGGACCGTGCCATCATCCTTGTGAATTGCTGCTTATGGGCCGGTCTGTGGCCAGTTTACAACCAACCAAGAAGCAGAGGGGAAATGAACCGTAACTCTCCCTTGTTGTCCCCACCATTCGCCTCCAGTCCGTATATTAAAGATCATTTTAACTCCCCTCCACTTTTTAACCCCCGGGAGTTAAATTTGCGCGTGCAATTTTACTCCCGGATTTAAAACACAAACCACGTCAGAATGACCCCCCCCCCCCCCCCCCCCCCCCCCCCGCTTTTTAGATTAACTTCCCCACCCCAAAACATTCAGTTTTATTGTGGTCACGAATGAGAAATAAACATTAATATACACCCCCTCCTCCTCCCCCCGCCTCCCTCCCCCTCTCCTGTCGTCTGCTGTCCTGTCTTCTGTCTGCGTCCTCCTCCTCTCTCTCTGTTTGCCACCCCCGGGGGTCTATTTGTCGCTATCGTGTCTCCCGTCTCTCGTCTCCCACCCCCTCCCCCCCCCCCCCCCCCCCCTCCATGTCGTCTTTATATAAATCTTACGAGATCAAAGGCTAGGAGATGGGAAGTCACTCCTCCTTCATTTAGCACGGCAACAACCTGGAGAAAAACACAACCCCATTCCCCAAACTAAAACCCCCCCCTGTTTCCCCCCCCCCGACTCCGAAATCCGCCTTATTGAACCCCCCCAGGGCCTGGCCCCCCCCAACCCCCGCCCCCTCCCCTCCCTTTGCCCCCCCCCCCCCCCCCCCCCCCCCCCCCCCCCCCCCCCCACCCCCCCCCCCCCCCCCCCCCCCCCCCAAAAACCCCCCCCCCCCCCCCCCCCCCCCGCCCCCCTCCCCCCCCCCCCCCCCCCCCCCCCCCCCCCCCCGCCCCCCCCCCCCCCCCCCCCCCCGCCCCCCCCCCCCCCCCACCCCCCGGGGTTTTTGTTTT
>JAMYXO010005477.1:0-15372 GCA_033310375.1 Conus canariensis
ACTGCCTGAAACGACTACAGGGACATTTATAAAGCAAGTATAATATCACGTGGGACTTACTATTTCCCCATGCATCCCACCCCTACTCATGAACTGACGACGAGTAATGGCGCCCCCACTCTCACCTTTTCATGACTCCCACTGACCATGAGCAAACATGTGTGAACACACTATTGATATACCCGATACAGGGTTTTTTGGTTTCTTCGAGACGTGCGTTCGCTCGTTACTGTGAATCAGCAGAGGCGCCCCTGCCCATCTCGAGGGATGTCCCAGACTTTGCTACATATGCCCACGAGGGAGCAGCCCACCTGTCTGTGGAGCATCGGGTCCGGAGGAGGGGATCTCCAAGAGAGGGGCCAAGCAGTGCTAGTCTTGTGGCTGTGTGACTTCAGTGCTGCAAATGACTTTCTCCTCTATTGCTAGCAGCTGAGTGGACCCCTGTGTCAGTGTGGCTGTGGTGTGAGGTGATGTAGTGGGGGCTGTCCCACCCCGTTTAGGAGCACTCTGCCAGTGGGCAACAAACTGTCTTCTTTATTTTTTAAAAAGTTTTTCTATGTACTAGTACTATTAATGAAATGGTAACCGTTTTTGTTAGGATGTATGCCCAGTTTGTGTGCTAGTCGTATTTCTGGCTTTCTTTCTTCTTTTGGGAAAGGGTATTAGTAATGGTGGGTTAGGTATTTTGGACTTGTCGGGTATCCCTGGGGTGTTCTATGTTTATTATCGTTTTTTTTCTTTGCTCAGTAGGGTAGTTAGCTCTTCGTAAGGGTCCTTTCCTCTTCTAAACCCCTCTTTTCTCCGTACACTCTGTCTATTCTCCCTCTTATGTGAAAGGCTTCGAATCCCAATAGGCATGTGAATGTACATGTGTGTGTGTGAAGAATAAAGTGTTGTTTATGTCGTATACTCTTGGCTCCTGTGGTGAAGTGAGTGTGCGACCTAACTCCTGACTCTGTGGTCCCTTTTTGAACCCGACACCAAGCGTTGTCACATATAAGTGCTGACAGCAGCTAAGAATTGTGCAGTACAGATTTCAGTTGGATCTTCTAAGAGATGCAATCTGCTAATGACTGACATAACAACAGTGCACTGAACAAATTGGTAGTAAGGAAAAAAAACCAAGTGCAGGCCCACAATTCCTCTATCATGACAGCAATGACTGACGTGGAAAAGATCAAAAGGAGGGGGAGGGAGCAACATGATAGAAAGAAAACAAAAATGAAAAACTGGGGCTTTAGACTATAAGTACAAAACTTCACGCAGCTCATGAGAATCATCATAGTCCATCCTAAGAACAGAACCAGTTGATCGCCTGCTCAAAGGCCTTACTTCCATCCACTGATTCAGACTCATTAATGAGACACAGCTGATACGATCAGTGTTCCCTTGGCATCAAATGGAGATATATCACAGTCTGTAGTTCTCTGGTATTGTCACCACTAACAGTTTGAAGAGAGAATCCAACGCCACCCTAAAGCACCCAGTGAAGTGTAGGAAAGTAAAACGAAAAAAAAATGTGAAGACCTGTCTTTGACAGCAAGACTTCTGTTAAAGCGAAAGGGGGATGAGAATTAATGCCCCCCCCCCCCCCCCCACCTGTAAGTGCTCTCTTAGTGTCAATAGGACGAACACGTGATGGTTGTTTACTCGGTAAAGAGCTCATGACGCTTGATACTGAACCCTGGCCACATGCAAGTAGGTACCGTTTCCATATAAACATAAGAAAAATTCTCCAAAATTGACTAGATCACTATACATAAACGAGGGAGTGCCTTCAAGAAAGAAAACAAAACAAGGGCACTCAGTAAAAGGAAAAACAGCAATTGAAAGTGAAATGGTAGAAACATCAAATGATGGAAACATAAAAGACAGGGACTCTGGGGGTAGTACAACTTTGGGGAAAACTGGGGATAAATATCCACATGTTCATTCTGATCAGGTGTATTGAAATATGTTATATTCTACATGAAGTGACGAGTTTGACTAACTGACTGAAATCCAGACCACCATATGATAATCAGCAGAGGCGGCGATGTTGTTAATGGAATGATGGGGAGGAAGAGTATCAGTTTGCCCCCCCCCCCCCCTCTCCTTTGACAAGTCAGGGGTTACTGTGACAACAGATCCTACACAATATAATAAAACGTTTCAGATGAACTTCATCATTTCCAGTACGATGATATTCTCTCGGCAGATCCAAAGTCTTCAATAATTAAAACAATGAATTCCTGGAGTGAAAATGGTCAGATAAGAGACAAATCAACGAAGATATAGTCAACAATATAGAAAATTACCATTCTGGATATGCACAAAAAACACACACAAATAAAGACCCGTCCCCAATAGAATATTGCTCTCAGGTTGTGGAACCCTGTAAAATTCATACATAGATTTGTGGAATTTGATATTTTACTTCTTACACAATGTTTACTGTTCTAAATTTAGACACTAGAGCATACTTACAAAAACAATGATAAATAAGACTCTCTCTCCTCTCTCTCTCTCTCTCTCTCCTCTCTCTCTCTCCTCTCTCTCTCTCTCTCTCTCTCTCTCCTTTACCGCAGAGCATACCTGTGATGGTTCTTTGTACCCAAATATAACTGACAACATAGGAGCGCCTGCAGTGGAAAAATTGCTCAAGAAGTTTCCTGCTCCACATAATATTAGTGTGAATAGCATTAAAGAAGCACCTACTATTGTCTTACAATAAGGATGGCCATTACTCAAATGGTGAAGAAACCCCATACGTAGGTCCGAATAGGGTACAGCAATGGGGACCGATCATGGATAGGACTGTGTTGATTTTAAAAAATATCTGCTTGACAATAAATTAGTCTCAGAATGCTCTGTACCCCTAATATCATCACGTTTACCCGAAGATCTATGGGACCATTACAGATTCCTTGACTGTTCAAGGTTCTGGAATGGTTTTAACCGTTCTCGTAGATGACAAAGACGTGAAACCTTTCAAACATTATTTCTGGTCTCTCCAACCTCCTACATAAAATGGATTGTGAGTCATGGAGAGTCAAATTACTTAGATGTATCACTCAAGCTAAAGGATGGGAAAATTACCACAGCTGTTTAAGTAAACACAATCACTCATACCTACCCCTAAACAGTTGCCACTCTCTAGCAGCGTTTTAAAACGGTTTGTCCAAGGAATTGGTACTTGTCACACACCGCACATGCATGTACTCGTTCACACCATCTTCACTCTATAAAGGTTAGGAATTTAAGCACCATTTACATATGGCCTAACATTGTGGCCACACTTCTATATTTCAGAATCTTTCTTTTCTCAAAATCTCAACCTGTCCTCCTAAACATGAAAATTCACTTACGGTTTAAATCCAGTCCATTCATGACAATGCACACATCTGTTGTCATGACAGTACTAGATTGCACATGATCGGCAGCGGTGATTAAGACTTGCAGAAAAGGATAGGGGGAATATTCACAGTATCTTACAAGCTCTGGGTGGTCATGTTAAGAGAGCAACATTTATGGTACAAGAACAGAAATACATTGCTGAAAAAAAAAAACAACAACAGACAAACTAACAAAGCAAAGAAGAATAACGAACCAAATTTACGCTGGTGACTACTTTTGATCCCTTAATTCTTGAAAATCTGTCATTATTTGAAACGAAAAAAAAAAAAAAAAAAAAAAAAAAAACCGTACACATCTGTAAGGACCCCCCCCCCCCTCCCAATCATAAATGCATTACATCTGCTGATCGTAAAAGACCAGATTTAGTTCAAATCTACAAGCCCATAGTTCCCAAACGCCAAGTCGTATATGGACCAGCCAGTGAACTAGATCTTTATTTGTGCAACAAAATGTGTAACACTTGTAGCCATTACACAGAGCATGAATGCTGGTATCACCCTGGGCTTGCAGAAAATGGAAAATTAGATAGCATTTGAAACGTTGTTTGTGTTTGAATTAGTAAACTTCATGAAAAGTGACATGTGCAATCAACAACCAACATCAAAGCTTGTTGGACAAACCACAAATTTGATGCTAAATTAAAGACAGTTAAAGAAAAAGAAAGTGGTGTTGCTGACCATATTATGATGAAAGACCATTCTGATGACTCAGAACTTTTTTACTTAAACATTATCTCAACTGAAACAGTTCACGGGAATGACAGACTACTCCGACGTGAGCAATACTGGCTTTGTCGTTTGGCAACAATTTCAATGAACTCAGTACCAGGACTGATACCCAAACTGTCAACAGGAATATGTAATATACAAAATGTAACATATTTTCTGATTTTCATTTTCCATATTCTGTTTCAAGCGGATATGTGTATTTAGTGTGTGTGTGTGTGTGTGTGTGTGTGTGTGTGTGTGTGTGTGTGTGTGTGTGTGTGTGTGTGTGTGTGTGTGTGTGTGCGCGCGCGCGCGCGCGCAAATGCGTGTGTTGTTTAGTGCGGGTCCTTGTATGCATGTGTGATTCTGTACGAGCTGACATCTTACCCCTTGGCCACCTTCTGCTCTTTCCCCAGACCCCCTTAGTCGTAAGATCAATCTTTATTTTACAGTTCTATTGTTCCATGAGACATAAGGCATTTAAAAAACTGTCCATAACAACTCCGTTTCAAATTCTCTTTTTCCATACCAAATACTCTTTATATATCCCCTCCCACACATTACCAGCGGTATTCGGATCGGCTTTCGCTTTAAATGACGATGATAAGATAAAATGCCCATAAGAAGTGAAATGCCCATCCAAAACCATCGACGCCACCCTTGCACTCCGCCATACCGGCCCAACCTCCCCTCTCCTCACACGGAAATGGAAGACAGTTCACTTCCATTTCTTGTCCATCATATACATAGAAGGTTTTATGTTCGTAAAACATTGAACAGTACATTATCATCCCCATTTGACAGACACCCTCTTTCCCCCCTCGTCCTCGTTCCCCTTCGACAACAGTCTGCCCCCCACCCTCACAAACATCCGTCCCTCACTCCCCAGTATTTAGGTTTTCAATTGGACTTTAAAACACTAGTCCTCCCTTCACATCCCCTCAGTTGAAAAAAGCATCTTCCTGCTTATCACTTACCCTTGGGAATGAAGATTATCAGTCAATCGATCGACTGATCAATCAGCCTATTAGCCTAATTTGTAACTCACTCACTCATTCACTCACTTGCTCACTCATTCATTCCATCTCTCACTCTCTCTCTCTCTCTCTCCTCTCTCATTCTCTCTCTCTCTCTCTCTCTCTCTCTCTCTCTCTCTCTTTCCAAGTGTAAAAGGATATTGTATACCCCGCAGCAAGCAGATTGAAGCTAGACTTTGACGTAAATAAGACAATAACAAGTGTTCAGTGAAAGGGAGGGTCTTGCACGTACCGTAAGATGGACCTACGGTGGTGACAGAATTTTCAGTCAGTGCTTACAAACATCATTCTTTGAAAGACCATTCTACTTTTAATCCTGCATATCAATATGTAGCAGACAAAACAAAAAAGCTGGGGTTCATTTCGTTCAATGCAATTACAAAGTCATTTGATTCTCAGGAACAGGCAATGTTACAGTTTGGGGCAGAAATCTGAGCTTTTGAGAAACGTGTCTTACTGCAAAAGTACCTCTGTCGTAATGAAGAACTTCCTAGATGTAGACATCAGGACGTTAAAATTTCTTGTTTATGGTGAATGTGATAGGTACACTTTATATTTGAAATGCATAAAATTCTAGCTGATGGTAAGTAGAATAATAATAATAATAATGTATAATACTTATATAGCGCATTTCTTGTTGTACAACTCAATGCGCTTACATCCACCATTTGCACTTATTCATACAATATTCATGCACACAGCAAAAAGAAAATACACAATGGCAGACGCACCTACATGCATAAACTGTCTCACCGAACTAGTTGTGGAGGAATTTAAGAGAGATCTAGTCATCTACAGAAGAGAATAGGCTTTTTTGAAGAGGTAAGTTTTGAGCTGAGATTTAAAAGAAGAAAGAGTAGGCTGATTACGAAGGTCTTCAGGGAGGGAGTTCCAAATAGAAGGTGCTCTAAAACTGAAGGCTCTTTCGCCAACAGATTTCAGAGAACGCTTAGGGATTTTCAAAAGTTTTTGTGAAGAAGAGCGAAGGGTACGAGAGCTTTGGTAGGTGCAGAGAGAAGAAGAGAGATAGTGAGGAAGAGATTCATTGAAGTGGCGGAAAGCAAGAACTGCCAGTTTAAATTGCCACCGATACTGTATGGGAAGCCAGTGCAGTTCGATCAGCATGGGAGTGATGTGCTCACACCTCCTCCTCTTCAAAACAAGTCGTGCAGCGCTATTTTGGACTCTCTGCAGCCGAGCAATCTGTTCTGCGGGAAGCCCAGCATAAACAGAGTTGCAGTAGTCCAATCTTGACATCACCGTGGCACAGACTAGCCTGACAGCTACTTCCCTGGATATAAAGCGTCGGATGGAAGCAATACGTCTCAGCTCTAAAAAGGATGAGCGACAGACTACAGATATTTGATTCTGCATGGTCAGACACTGATCAATGGTAACACCAAGGTATTTGACAGAGTTACTGAAAGGCAATTCAGTACCATCAACAACCATTGACTCTGACTCAACGAGTTTGAGGCAGGAGGAGGTTCCAACGGGCATGACTTCAGTCTTTTCACAATTTAATTTAAGCTTATTACTTGTCATCCATTCCTGCACACTGCTGATACACCGAGACACCCCAGATTGAACAGAAACAAACTCATCAGGTGTGCCACTCTTAGAAAGCTCAGTGTCATCAGCATACTTGTGAAAATCACAATCATGGTCCGAGATAACATCTGAATGGAGAACACATGATGCCCTGTAATGTGTGCAGGGTGCTGCTCAGTTTAGATAGTAATGGTGAGAGTGCATGGGATTCCAATGGTTGGCAATGTTTAAATTCTTATAGATTTGGGTTTGTTTGGGATCACTATGGTGTATTTCAAAGTTGCTCACGTGTTTAGATAGAGGGACGTGGATTGTAGTTGCAGGATTTACATGACCATATCCACTATATTCTCTCTCTCTCTCTCTCTCTCTCTCTCTCTCTCTCTCTCTCTCTCTCTCTCTCTCTCTCTCCTCTCATTCTGGGGACCTCCATCGTTCTGTTTTCCCCAATTTTTTGCATTCTCAGGTTGGGCTGGTGCCTACGGCTGGCTGGCAAATCTGTATGTTATGAACCTCAGAGGTTTTTCCACGCTGAGTTTACTGTTTGGCCAATTCTAATTCATACATCAATACACGGTGACCAAGAGTTTTTCGTTAGGGTTGTGATTTTCTGTTTTAGATGTCCAGTGTCTTCCTTTATTTCTTCCGATCATTTCTTTGCGGAGCAACAGAATGGAACAGCCGTGACCTCACTCAGTTGGTGTTATGACAAAGAAGCAAACTCCTAGTCTTTGACACTTCAAGGCACTAACGCCGCTGACAGAAACGCATGGCAAGAGCTGCTTCTATGCATCCGTTGAATCGATCCATACAGAGAAGATGTCGACTCTGGTGGCAAGTTTAAGTTTTCTTCCCAGCAGCAGAGTCGTAAATCAATCTTCATATGACAGTTGCAACAGTTCACAAAGGCAGACGTATCCTTCAACTCTGACAATACTCAATGATCACTGCCTTCAATTACTCTATCTTATCGTATCTCTCTGTCCCCCTCCCCTTCCCACCCCACCACCACCACCCACCGCCATCCCGTATATTCATAAACGTAAATTTGAAAGTTCCAGAAACGTGGCGTTGCAAAGCCAATGAACTAATACGGAAAATTTCAGAACGTTCGATAATCATTACATGGTATAGCCTATCAATATACCTGGACCTTTCTGCAAAGTTAAGCAACCATGATGTGATTTAGCCAGTCAAAATACTTGAAAGATGATTGAAAGTTCAAGAACACTTACGTAGTACACAATGCACGAAAGAGTATTTTGTGGAAGCTTTATTTCGCTTTCAAGACCATTCTGGGACTCTACAGAAACTTACCGAATTATCACACCATCTGCGAATACAACATATAGTAAGCGAACATCAAAGGGAACTGAACGCATCTTGAGCAAATTTTCATCTGTTTGCAACAGTTGATACCTGGGCCAACTTGTGCTATATCTGATCTGTCTGAGCTCAGAGAATTCAATCGTATGGCGTACACGGCTGTTATACGTCGTTTTCTCGAGACTCAAATCGCAAAACCATCTTGTAACAATCACAATCTGTTCAATTCATGTTGTTCAGAGCCCTGCCTATCGCAAGAAATCTACGCGGAATCTACCAAAAGCCATCCCCATACCTGTCATCAAGTGCCTTTGTCAAACCAAGAAACACGATGTGAAATTCTTGGTTCTCTCTTGGCACGTCTATTGTGGCCTGCAGATACCAAACCCTATGTCGCTGGTGCCCATGGCTGCTCGACAGCCTCACTGAGATTTAGGGACAATGACGTCTGTCATAGCCCTGAGGCCAGGCAGAGCCCCCCCCCCCCCTCCCATCCACACCCCCACCCCAACTCCCATGCATACTACTACACATACAAACTTACATCAATACATAGCAGTTAGAGTTTAAGACATAAATAAATAGCCCGGCGTACAAGCTTTCAGCCCTACTCCCCCCATCCCTCTTTCCCTTCCCATATATGCACATAACGCATGTATCTCTGGCGAAAGAACACGTAGTCTTAAAATATGCCACTAAAGATGCGTCCATGTGTTTTATTTTTTAAATTTACCTACTGACTGAAAAGGGGCTTTGGTGATGGAGAGTTTAATATGTGCATACAACATCAACATCAATCCACTGGAGCTGAATCGTCCCGTGCTTTGACACCTAAGGATGTTAGGTCAGGAGAAACAGTCTACACACGTTGCTTTCCCGATCGATGTTGCCAAACAAAATTCTCTCCATTGTCGTCGCGTATTCAAAAACATATTTTATGCCTCTTAAAAAAGTAATAACTTTTTATCATATATTAATGGGAGGTGTAAAACATGAACTTTGTCTTCTGCGCGCTATCGAATACCTTTTAGCTGACAGCAAAATACTGTCGAAATGTTATATAATGCAAGTTTGACTGCGTTATACAAACATGTTTGACATTTTGTTTCTTAAGGTCTTTACGTCAAAAATACCATCCATGTTATAAAAGAATAATTTTTATCCATTAGTCAGGACTTAACAATACGCGTTGAACGTCAACATGTCCATTAAAATGTAGAAGGAAAAACGGGATAAGTTCGTTTTAGAATGACATTTGTGTATGTACGCCAGGTTAGGAAAACAAATCCCCAAGGATGATGAGCTTATCTTTGTCGCTGAATTCAAACACGCAGAGGTTCAGGTCATCATCAGCGTTTGTCCATGTGTGCACGTAAGAAAGAACTGACGGCAGTACCAAGGCAGTCCTTTGCTAACATAAGTGTTACGGATGGTGTGTATTACCGTCTGACTCTCGCGTTCAAAAGCTTGGATGCGTGTAACGATTCTCCCCTACACACACCCACACCACACGAGTATGGACAGCCAGGCAACACGCAAATTGAGTTTGTTTTCTTTTATATGCTGCCTGAACCATGAAAACATTATAAACATATCACCATAAATCATTAATATGAATTTACATGCTCAAAATCAATACACGCCACCACACAGCGTGCAGATCAATATTTCACAACTAAGGTATGTAATAGCACAGGGCGCTTTAACCGTCGCTCTCACAAAATTGTCACATCAATTTTTTTTAATCTGGCACAGTCCTCGCTGGCACCGTCAGTAGTGTCGCAACAGACACAGTCCACATACTTGGCTGCACAGAGCCAAGTCACAGTCTATAGCAGAGCCGCTCACGAATACAGTCCCAAGAGGTGTCCCAAAGGGCACACCCACACAGCAGAAAATCACGTCGGACTACCGACCTGGCGGTCAGCCTCTCCACGTCGACGTGACAGAGAATCCTGAGGCCCTTTTCGACACATATACACTACTGGTCTGGCGGTCAGACTCTCCACGTCGTCGCGACGGAGACAGCGGCTGGGGAAGGGCTGCACCCCGACACCTGATGGTAATCCGTTCCAGGCCGGACTCAAGGGCCTCACCGACACCTGGGGAATTGATTAACTACATTGGTTACCTAGCCTACTACCTACATATTTAACGCCCTTGTCTTGTCACTACCAGTCACTCTTCACATGACGCATTTCTGTAGAATTTGAGGGGAAAATACCCATAATACAGTCTACTAAGTTTCAATAGAAAAATTCCTCGATTAGCACCATGAGTGATTACGTTGATTAATACAACAAAGATGACCTCACGTAACCCTTTTATAAGTACCAAGAATACAGTTATTACAGATAAAGGAACGATTTCCACTTGTCCCTTTCTATCAAGAAAAAAATGGTTTTACTTTTCCACATCATCATCACTTGACGTGTCCACAACAGGGATCAGACTAGATTTGCCAACAATTCATACACAAAAATCTTCATTTCTCACGTCCAGAGCTCACCAACACTCACATCATTATCATACTTTAGGGAAAAGATAAACAACGTTTTTTTTTAACATAATACATTGATTTAATCTGATCACTTTTCCTCGATCACATATAAATATACATATTCTCTCGTCCATCCACTCACTCCATTCGTCTCATCCACCTCTCGACTCACACATGCACTAAACACAACTTCCTACAGTCACCCTATGTCTCATGAAGTCTCATCAATCACAAGAGCAATCAGGTGAACAATTAAATATTTTAGGACTTCATTAAGAACTGGAAAATTCACGACCAACTGTAGGAAAAACCAACTCAACTGGCACTAACCCAAACTTTCATTTAACAAGTCACATACCTGATTACTACCAAAACTAAGCTGCGAGTCTCTCTTCGGCGCCATAGAGATGTTTCCAGGCCGGCAAATCTACAGAAACTGAAAGGAAATCCTCGCTCACTTGACTGACAACAAAACGCGGGAGAATAGCTGTCAGGTAAACAGGTAAACAGATGAACAGGCAAACTTTCGCCACGTCAGAACTGTCCCCACAATATGGGACCGGACAAAAATGGTCTGTCACATTAAGATATAGGACCATAACTCGATGTGCCTAGGTGCAGGCTGTCTGGATTCCTACCAAGCATGCGCTGTATGGCATCACCAATGCCAGGCATTCTAGGAGAGCCCCATTGGCCTTCTTAGCGCAGTAAAAGGTAAGCTTTTGGTGGGTTTTCACCTGTAAATCTGGTCTCGCTATGGCTGTGATGTCAATCTGGTCTCTCTCTCTCTCTCTCTCTCTCTCACACACACACACACACACGCACGCACGCACGGACGCACACACAAACACACACACACACACGCGCGCGCGCGCGCGCACGCACGCACGCACGCACACACACACACACACACACACACACACACACACACACTCACTCACATACACATATCACACTTCACTTGTGTGCATACAAAAGCCTGTCAAGTGATTAGTGCCTTAAGAGTTCGTCTTTATGTGACTTTTTCCCTGTTTTCCTGCAGCTTTTTTTCCCTCGGACTTTTCTTCCTCTCAGTTTTGGTGACTTTTTCTGACATCTTTGCATCGCACATTTGATGTAGTAAACAGGAAAAAAAAAATCTAAAATTTGTGTCGGGGTTGGAGGGTGGGGTGGGGGTGGGGTCAGGGGAGGAAAACAGAAGTGATTATTTTCGTTACAGAAAAAGTAAACATTTTTATAAAGCCGAGAATGCTTTGATAAGAATTCATCTTAAGAGTAGACCATTCTTTGACATTAGAAAAAGGAGATATAGGCTGAACAGATGTAATCCCTGACGTTTCCCCTTAGAATCGCCAGTGCTCTCTTCTCTCTCTCTCTCTCTCTCTCTCTCTCTCTCTCTCTCTCTCTCTCCTTATTATGCATGTTTTGACTCTGAGAATGGCATTGCATTGTTGGAAGATTATTTGTCCAGTTGTTTATTAGTCGTTGAAGATGTATATATATACTACGCACAAAAAGTTAAGGATCGGTATGTGAAAACAGGTGCGTAATAAACTCAGTTCGCTACTGTTATTTATTTCTTAGTCCAGCCAAATTGTCATGAATTCTTGTTCAGCTGTAAGTGGGCGATGTTGTGTTAGTGCGAAAATTGCACGGGATTCTCTACTACTGAGCTGGGCCGCAAACGGAAAAGCGGAAACTTGCGAAAAATGACCTTGTTTTGGACCGTTCTGCCTGAACACATTGCACTTGCCAGATGGAAAAACCATTATGCACGTGCAAGCACTGCTGTTTATGTGTGAGATGCTGTCGCTCGCTTGGCTATATAAGAAGACATTCCACCAGTAGTAGGCCTGATCTGACAATGCCTCCACGACGAAAATTAAGCGAGTTGGATAGGGGACGAGCTGTTGCATGGTTCCAAGATGGTGTTCCCAAGCGAGAAGTGGCCAGGCGACTTCATGTGTCCATCTCGGTCATTGTCCGACTGATTCAACACTTCAGAGCCACTGGGATTGTCCATGAAAGACGCAGATCTGGTCGACCAAAGAAGACAACCCCACGTGACGATCGTCTCATTGAACGACAAGCCCTGCAGACAAGAACAGCCTCTTCCAGCATAATTCAAAGGCAGTTCAGGGTGGCTACTAACATCAACATCAGCCAGCAGACCATACGGAACCGCCTACATGGGTTTAATCTCCGTTCTTGTCGCCCAGCAGTACAGCCACGCTTAACTCCAGCCCATAGGGCAGCACGCCGCGCCTTCTGCGCACGTCACGTGAGGTGGACACGTCAGCAATAGTCCCAGGTCCTGTTCAGTGATGAATCACGCTTCACCCTTCACCACAACGACGGCCGACTGAGGGTCTGGAGGCGCCCAGGGCAACGCTTTACTGACGCCACTGTCCAAGAAAAGGTGGCCTTTGGTGGAGGTTCTGTAATGGTCTGGGGGGCCTTCAGCCTTCACCACAGAACACCCTTGTATCATGTACAGGGTAACCTGACTGGCATCCGATACCGGGATGAGATCCTTCGACCGCTGGCTGTGCCTACACTGCAGCAGATGGGACCGAGGGCTGTCTACCAGGATGACAATGCTCGCCCCCACAGGGCAAGGGTGGTCAACGACTTCCTGCAGCAGTCTGGAGTCAACAGAATGGAGTGGCCAGCATGCAGTCCCGATCTCAACCCGATTGAGAACCTCTGGGATGAGCTGGATCGCAAAGTGAGGAGCCACCCCCCTCCCAGGGATGCCCAACACCTCTACCAGATGCTGCAGGCTGAGTGGCAGGCGCTTCCACAGAGGATCTTCACCAACCTGGTCAACTCAATGAGGACTCGCTGCGTCGAGTGCCAGAACAGCCATGGTGGTTACATGCATTACTGAGCTTTTGGGAGCATCAGTATGCCCTGTCTTGTGATTTCAATGACTTTGGGAAATCAAATTTGGATACGTACCCACTTTAATCAAATGTACACACCAAACGATTGCTCGAGATTGAAGGCAATTGTGTATCGTTATCACTAAAGAATGGAATTAAATGTTGGGTAAACTTCAACGCATTGACTTTCTTATTTTGACAGTTATGAATGTTTGTGAAAGTGATCCTTAACTTTTTGTGTGTAGCTATATATATTGTTGTGCGGGGATTTAAATAGTCGGACAGGTAATGTCTCATACCATTGTCAAGGAGTTTCCTATATTTTGAGTTTTCAACATACAAGTCATCCATTAAGTGTCAATCGATTTTCAGAAGACTCTGTATTGAATAATTATGGCAAACAAATGTTGAATATGTGTACTGCATTTGATTTGTGCATTCTCAACGGTATGTGTTATGGCGACCAACAAGGTTGCTACACATACACATCAGACACCGGATGTAATGTGAATGATTACTTTGTTATGTCATGTGAATTGTATGCATTGTTGTGTAATTCATGCGAGTTACGAGTGTCTGAGGGGATTTGACTCTGACATATGCCGTGGAATTTCATTTGAGTTTTTTTGTAATGACAATATCATTCGGAGACAATTTTTCGTCAACAGTTTTACGTTGGAAAAATATTAGGGAAGAAATTATGATGATGTATTCTAAATAACATTTTTTTTCGCAACAGATCCAAAGAAATTAACTAGAGTGGGTCCCCTTGATGTAATAAAATAAGCCTGAATGTTTTCAATACATGTATTAAAGATGCTGCAGAGTGTTGAAAAAAAAAAAAAAAATGAATAATGTTTTGAAGCCCCCAAAGACGGGTTTGATCTGAATGTCATCAAAAAAAAAAGAAAAGTTCGTAATTCACTTAAGAAAATTTAAACGTACACATACCCGGATCGTAACAGTTACTGTAGGGCCCAAAAGAGAGTTAAACATTTGCAAAGGGATAAAGCGGAAGCAATTTAAACAACACATTACGACCGAACTGATCGCTCCTATAGGAATGGGGAAAGAATTTTGGAAGAAGTACATCGGGTTTTCCCCTTAAAAAGAAGACAACCATGAACATATTAGTAGGGAAACCTTGGTAGAACTTTAAAAGGGCACTTCAACTAAAATTAAAGCATAATAGTGAATTTCAGTGGAACAAGATGAAGGGGAAAACTTATTTAAACCGCCAATTTCCAAAAGGGGTAAATTTGCATTAAGAAAAGTTAAAAAACCCTAAAGCTGCGGGGCCAGATGGTATAATTGGTGAACTGCTGAAGTATGCATGTAAAACAGAGTAATTTTGAAATTCTTTGTTACCTTCTTTTTAATTCTTTATTCAACAAGGGGGAATTTATCCTGATGGTGGTCAAAGGGCCCAAAAGGGAAAAATTAAAAAAAAACATATGATTCGGAATGAGAAAAGAAGAAGACCAAAAAAAGACTCCAAAAAACAGTCCAGCAGAGCCAGCAAGGGAATGGGGGCAACGGGGGGAATGCACTCCAAAGAAGTCTCACTTGGAATGACATTTGGCACATGGGCCCCCCTCAGGTCAGCTTCATTTTTCAGATCTGCATATGACCTTCTGCCCTCAAAAGCAAACCTGGTGAGTGGGGAAAAACAGACGATCCTGCTGCCCCCCTCTGCCATGAAAAACAAACGTAGAGCATTCCAAGCTCATGTAAAGTAGCCCCCGGGTCAAGGAAGGTAACATTGGGGGCCAACCAATGCTCAAAAAGATTGTACAATAGTCTGGCTAGTACCAACACCCCAAAAAAGGGAAAATCAGGACTCCAAAAAACACCCGCAACTTCTCACGGCAGGGGGCGGCAAACTGGGAAGAACAACATGCCACCGAACATGCAGGCGAGTCTGCTGACGGGGCAGATGACTGGGGGTGCACTCAGACCCCCCAGAATGG
>JAMYXO010005478.1:0-15372 GCA_033310375.1 Conus canariensis
TTTTGAGGCGATTTTTTATTGATAAAACGAGTTTTATTGAGAGACTTTTTTTGAGGGGCCAAATTTGGGCGGTTCGCCAGGAAAAGAAAAGGGTGAGCTGAGCCTGAAGAAAAAACGCTTTAAAAAAAAATTGTTGATCCTCCTTGTCCTACGATTTAACCGGGGGGATATTGAACGCTTCCCGTGAACTCTGAAAATTAAGTCTGTTTTTAACAACTACAAATGAAACTAAAAAACAACTTGGAAAAATTTTAAGGGAAATAAAGAGAAGATAGACGAAAAAAAAAATTAAGCTGGCTGATGCAGATGATAACAATTTAGAGCCGGAAAAAAGGGCGAAACGGCGAAATACAGTTTTAAAAGAAAGAAAAGGCAAACTTTAGCAGCGTTGAATTTTAACGGAAAAAAAATAGCAACCCAAAAAGCAAATCAGAGAAACATAAACAAAATATTTATGAAAAACCGCTAGCAGAAAAAATGGACTCTTTTTCGAAGCGGGGTTTTCAATATTGTATATTAACGGCCTTTGGGGTTTGCTATCTCTACACGGTTTATGCATTAACCGCAGTGCGTCAACGGTCGAGCGCCCCCAAACGCCCAGCCGGGTAAAATTTTGGTTTAAAAACAATTGCCCCATCTGGCAAATTTATTAAAGAAGTTAGCTCCCAAAAGCCTTGGGGCCCTCCCGGGCTAAAGCGGGTTTTTTGAGGTTTTGTCTACAATGGGGCAAAGTTTTGGGGTTATAGGCTAACCATCTGTGGTTTGGGGGTGCGGCGGCCGTTTAATTTTTAGTAAAATAAAGTATGACCAGTCCAGTAAAAGTTTAAAAAACAACAAGGGCCGTTTTTCGCTGTGTGTCTGTCGGGGGGAGGTACATCAACAGGTGGTGGACTGCTTTCTGGGGTGCTTATAACGGGGGGGGGGGTCGCTTCGCAGTTTTGGGGTGATACTTTTTTTAAAAGGCGGGGCCGGCCTTTTGTTTTTGCCTTTATTGGCCAAAATTTTGATCGCTCCGGGTATAGAATTTCATTATAATCCTTTTTATCATGCCAATCGCAGTCTAAGGTCAGAAGGCAGCATGTATAATCCTGACCCACAACAAAGAACCTTTGACCACAGTAAGCTTTTGGACCTTGTATGCTGGAAGGGAAATCAACACAGAGTTAATACATCTTCAAATTTGGGCTAGAAATTTTTTCGGGCTCAAAGCCGTAGTTTGATCCATATGCTAGATTTGGGTCTGGCTTCCTCCTAATAAAACACCAAAAAAACGCCGTATGGAGTCATTAAGTTTTTTGCCTCCTGGCATTTTTGGGCCCTTCACTTTTATCTTTTAATTTGCCCAAAGCATTGGGGTGTTTTGTTCATTGTCCCAATCTAACTTGGGTTTGATTAAAAAAGGGGTGTGGGGGGGCCCAGTAGTCCAAAATTTTATACCACGCTGACCCCAAAAAAACAATGTGCCCAACCCTTGA
Source organism: Conus canariensis (assembly GCA_033310375.1). Lineage (NCBI taxonomy): Eukaryota > Metazoa > Mollusca > Gastropoda > Neogastropoda > Conidae > Conus > Conus canariensis. The sequence goes on from JAMYXO010005478.1 coordinate 1,476, forward strand.
TTCGGCCAAAATTTTGCTAAATTTATTTGGGGGTTTAAATTTTTAAATTTCTTTGGTTCTTCAATGCATTATGTCCTTTGGGGGCTGAAAATGGATTAAACCGGTTTTGTATTGGGGGGGCGTACTTGATTTCATAGTATCGCCTATACTGTAAAAAAAAGAAAGTTATAATGACCACTAAGGGTTTGGGGGGTTTTAAATGGTTTGCATATGAAACACCGCAGCCAGGGTTGAGCATAAACTGCAAAATTTAACGATTCTGTAAAAAGCCATGGGGGGAGTTTTACCATGCTGATGGCACCATCACCTTTTTTGGAGGATTTAAATTCAAGTTAGTGGGGACAAGCCTACTAGAAAGCCATATGATTACCACTGCGATGGTTGGTACTAAATCCAAAGATTTGGGGGCCCTAAAACCCCCCCCACATCGTAAATACACCTTCATTATATTTTAAAAAGGGCCATTTTTAAATAATTTTTAAAAAAAAGGATTAAAAAGGAGTTCCTTTAAATAACCAAGCAAAACATAAGGGGGTTCTTAAAGTATCCAATAACAATAGGGGCGGGAATACGGGTTGCTCTTAGAAAAATTGGTTTTAAAGTTAAGTGGTTTAATATATCTAAAAGCCGAAAACGGATTAAAATTTTGTAAAGAAAGGGCATCAAATAACTCAAAAAATACCAGAAGGGTTTACAGCTTTTTTTTCTTTAAAAAATATTTTTCGAATTTGGCATATGCTAAAAAATTAAAGAAGCAAAAACCCAGAATTTCAAGCATTTTTCCCCTAAAGAAAAAGAGAATACACTTTTCCTAAAGGCCTTGGGGCCGAACTTGGGTTTCCACAACTAGCAGATCTTTTTTAAATTTAGTACAAGAAAAACATCTATCAATTTGAAGGGAATGAACCATGTGATTTTTTTGTTTAACCCGATGTTGTAGTCCATTTTCGGGAGTTAAAAACAAGTACTAATTTATTGATGGCAATCCATCTCAGTTTCTGGGAGTACGCATCAATAAGGGCGGGGTTTCGATTATCATTGGGGCACTTTGGTAAAAACAGCCGAAAAGAAAAGTTGGGGGTCATAAATTCAGTGTGGTAAAAAAACTAACCAAAGGGAAAGGGGCCTTTTTTGCCGATTTTTTAGTAGTCTTGAGATGAAGTTAACAAAGAGAAAAGAATGAAAGTTCAACTCTATTCCCCCCCATTTTTTGTTTTGCACGTAAGCCCCCCATTTTAAAATAAACGATCGTAAATTTTGGGGGGTTTTTTTGCATTTTAATTTTTTGATTGAAAAAAAGGTGTAAATTTTGGGCAAAAAGTAGCATGAATGGACAGATTTGTTTGGAAAAGGGGGGTTTTCGGCAAAATAAGTGTGGGGAGTAAGTATAGAAACTTACTTCTCTGCACTGGTGTGAGTTTTCGGCCGCGAAGAGGCTGATACCAGAGCTCACCCTTTTTCCTATACTTCCCTTTTCCTCCCTTTTTCTTCCCTTTTCCCCTATCCCCCCCCCCCCCCCCCCCCCCTTCTTATCTTCCTCCCCCCTTGGAACGTTCACAAACCTTCAAATAAACTAAGACGTGAAAGGTTCGGTTCGTTTAAGATACGCCCTTTTGGGTTCGGGTTTAACAAGCATTGTAAATACATCGAGACCAAAAAAAATTGGGAAATCAACAATTCGGCACACCCTTTGTGGGGGAGATGCAAAAGAAGAGAAGTACTATTTTTTTCGCTGCCCTAGTCCGTGATCTCAAAAGAACACAGCTACAAACTTTTTATAAACCGTTCTGTTCAATGGGGCCGTACTGGGTCAAATAGTAACAAAAACAAACTGAAAAAATTAGCGTGTAGAAAAAAGGCTTTTAAAAAAAGTGCAACTAATTTTAAAAGGATTTATTCTATTGAACAAAATTTTTGTTGTTCTCTGTATCAAAACATGTTGGAATCGTAAATTTTATATTCATGTTTTTTTTATTTTTTTTTCGCCCTTTAAATTTGCCATTTATATAGACCAACTCAGTGGGGGCTTGTCCAAACAATAAACAATATTCCATAAACAACTCAAAACCGCTTAACCACCTCCCATTTTACGCCACGCCCAGTTCTTTTTTGGGGCAGACCCGTACTTTCATTCCTATAAAACAGTACCGGTCGGCCACAGAGCCACGCTTACGAAAACCTACTTTTCTGAGTCACTTTGTTGGTGGTGCCCAAATCGCAGCGCTTCGTGTTTTAAAAAACGTGAAAATATTTAGGCTGGTATTACCATCTTGTTGAATTCTGTTTTTTTTTCTGTTTTAGGGTCTCACAAAACTTACACAAATTTCCCCTGAACCACAAAATTTTTTAATTCATTTTATTTACTTTGCTTCACTTTAGCGAAGAGAAGGGGAAGGGGTCAGTTTGGGGGAAATGGTTCCAAAATTGCAATTTCAAACCCAAAAGGAAAATGTTCACACACGCATTGTTTGTCAGACAACATCCCCCAAGCATGGAAAATGTCGGGTATAAAAAACAACAATTTTTAAAAAAAAAAAAATCAGATAGGGGCTCGCTTTGCGGTATGAATGAATTGTGTTTCCTACAAGGGTTTTTGATCGCACTGAACTGGGACAGCCCATCCGAAAGCTGCACCTCGATGCCCCGGGTCCCATGGAAAAAGACCCGACACATTTCTTCGGGGCAAGTACAGATATGCACAGACGTAAGCTGATAAGGCATGGGGGAAACGGGGAGGATTTCCAACGAAAAGGGATATCATGAGGGGTTAAAACTTAATGTCCCCTGCCATCAATACTACTTCTGAAGGTTCATTAAACTTTTCACAAACGGCATCCTCCCATAACACAAATGCACCTGCCATAACGCATCACGATCTCACACACACCAACACACCACACACACACACAAACACACACACACACACACACACCACACACACACACACACATGCGCGCGCGCGCGCGTGGCTTAAACGCTTCATCACCTTTCAAAAACCCCTCCGCCTTTAACCACAGATTTTTTTTTCAGCAAAGTCATGAAAAAAATTTTTGAACCAAATGTGGGAAAATGAAACTGGGGTAAGAAAACGCACTGAGGGTGAGAAGCGTCGGCTTTCAACGCTGCAAAAAAAAAGGATCTTTGCGCATGTTTTTGGTTGTTTGGGGGTTGAAAATAATGACTGCAGGCAGAAATTAAAAAAAATTTTAAAAAAAGGATGTGAAAAACCCCCAGATAACACGAACAAACGAAATTTTCAAGACGAAACACGGCCGTTTTTACCCATTGGGCGCTTCAGGGGGAGTAAACAACACCATGAAAAGAAAAAAAAGAACGAGCAATCACATATCTTACATATTGGCGCAAATGGGGTTGAGGCGACAGCTTTTGACATCGCAGGGCTGAGTTCTTATAAATTAACCCATCGGGAATTTAAAGAAACCTGTGAGGGGAACCTCTGTTTTTAATCGGCCTCAAACAGCCAGCCGGGGGGTTTTATAGAAGTTAACATCGCTACACTTCTGTCCCAGTTCCTCAAATACCCGCCCCCCTTCGGGAACTCCTCACCGCTTTTGCAGACAGGCTCCTATCTAAACGGGGAAAAAAAAAAAAAAATTTTTTAAAAGGGCCCGGCTACCAATCTCTAACCAAAAGTCCCTTTGTTCATCGTTTTTTTGCTGCATTAATGGCACTTTTTTGCTGATTCCCCCCCAATGCCACTTTAAATTTAGTCCAACATCTTCTGTTTTTAAACAAACCCTAAAGACAAAACACTTTTTGATCTCTTAGGGGTTTTTAAGGCAAGATAAACAACCGCAGGGGAACGAAATAAAGAACAAAGCAATCACTTTTCTTGTCACATTCGGGGGCAAGAAAGGCGTTACAACCCTTAAAAGAAAAAGAAAACCAAACCCTTTTTTTTATAACCCCCGCCCCCCGAAAGTTTTAAATTTTCCCCCAACGCCATCTTGCGCCGAACTGGAAAGATCGGGTTGCCGTTTTTCCATTTCCTGATATTTTAGGGGGCGTGGAACGAACCCTTTGAGCGTGGTCATGTGTTGCCTGTAGGGGGCGTGGGAAAGAACCCAGTAAGACGTGGTCATGTGTTTTCCGTAGGGGGCGTGGACGAAACCCCCTAAAACGTGGTCTTTTGGTTTGCCGTAGGGGGCTGGAAGAACCCAGTAAGACTGGTCTGTGTTTTCCTGTAGGGGTCGTGAACAACCCGAGAGACTGGGCATGGTTTTTTGCCTGTAGGGCGGGGAACAACCCAGTAGAGACGTGGTCATGGTTTTGCCTGTGGGGGTCGGGGAACGAACCCAGTAGAGACGGGGTCGTTTTTGCCGTAGGGGCGGAACGAACCCATAGGACTGGCATGTGTTTGCCTGTAGGGCCCGTGAAGCCCCCCCAGTAGAACTGGTCATGGTTTTGCCTGGGGGGTCGGGAACAGAACGGGCATGTTTTCCCCTGTAGGGGTCTGGAACGAACCCTAGAGACGTTTTGGTTTTTTCCTGTGGGGGTCGTGGAAGAACCCAGGGAGACGTGGTCAGTGTTTGCCTGGGGGGGCGTGGAACAAACCCAGTAAGAGGGGGTCATGGTTTGCCTGTAGGGTGGGAACGAACCCGTAAGATGGTCAGGGGTTTTGCCGAGGGGTCTGAACAAACGGGGTCATGTGTTGCCTGAGGGGTCGTGGAAGAGACGTGGTCATGTGGCCTGTAGGGGTCGGGAACGAACCCAGCAGAGACGTGGTCAGGTTTCCCGTAGGGGCGGGGGAACAACCCAGTAGAGACTGGTCATGTGTTTCCGTAGGGGAGAGACGGGGCATGTGTTTGCCTGTAGGTCGGGGAACGAACCCGGAAGACGGGCCCTGTGTTTGCCTGTAGGGGTCGGGAACGAACCCAGAAGACGTGGCAGTGTTTGCCTGTTGAAAACGTGATCATAAATTTTTTTTCCCCCTTTGACCTCCATTTTCTTCAAGCAACCCGGACTTTGTAACCCCCCCCCCCCCCCTTCCCCCACCCCTGTCATTTGTTTGGGATGGAAAGGGAGCCCCTTTCTTTTCGGATCTAAGCTCCATTCCCTAACGAGCCTTTGCCGTGCCCCAACCCAAGATATAGCGGAGATGCTCCAGTTTCAAAATTTGTAAGCTTTCATGAGCTGTTCAGGTGATAAATGCGGAGTCTTACTCAGGGTCTTTGGGACGGGGGTCACCAACATTGTGTGAGGGGACCCACTGCTTTTTAAAGCTTGCTGTCCTTTCCCTTCAAATACTGCGGTTTAAAAACTTTAATCCTTCAAGCTTTTTTGAATTTTCTTGGGAAGAACTCTTTTTTTATGGTTTTTTGTTTTTGTTTTTTTTTTTGTTTTCCCATTTAGGTTTTGCCGGGGGGGGCGTTCAACACTCCCAATTATCCCCGGGTGGGAAAAATATTTTTCGCCCTTACCCCCGCCACTTGAGCCGCACACTGCACGTCCCCTTCCCCCTTCCGTCCAGCCACCCCTGTGAGACCTGTCGGGGCCCCCCCCCTGAAATCCTTTCACAGCCCACCCTCTGATCCTGTGGGGAGCTCCCCCCCCTGCAATCTACATGGGCAGTCAGGAGAAAGTCGCCGGAGGTACCCTCCCAAAATGAGATACTGCAATGCTGAGAATCGACCCTTGGGTGTCCGGGGGTCCCTATTCAACACACTAAGAAAAACACATATAACTCTCCTAAAAGGGGACAATACTTGGCAGTCGCAGAGCAACGGAGTGAGTGTAAACTTAAAGGGGCGGTGCCATCTTTCCCGCCAGTGACATCCTCATCAACTTTGCCGAAACGACGACTGGACGTAGCTCACCAAGGCATAGATTTGGGAAAAAGGAAACGAAAGGCGAGTGCGGAAAAGTTTTTGGAGAAATTTTTCACCCTTTTTTTTTTAACTTTTGACCTCGGTAAAGATGTGGACAAAAAGCCGTCTCGGGGGGTTTTCTTATTGGGGGCGTAACAAATAAATCAAACATTAAATTCTATGTTTCCCCTTCTTAAGGCTTTTGTACGTTGTGCTCCTTTTTGGAAATGGGGAACTTTGGTTAGATCCAAATTTTGAAGAACATTGCTTTGAGTATTTTCAAAATATTCAAAAAGAAAATTGCGGGGCGTAAGAATTCAATTAAATTCATCAACTTTATTGCCACGGAGTTTTTCTTCTGCCCACATCATTTTTCAATTTCTAAAACCTTTCGAAGAGACTTATAAATCGTTTACTAAAACCTTTTTCCCGTATATGTTTTTTTTTTGTTTTTTTTGTTGTTGGTTTGGTTTTTTTTTTGTTTGTTTTGTTTGTTTTTTTTTTTTTTTTTTTGCTGTCCCAACCTCGGGGGCCACCTAGAGGGAGTGCACCACCCGCCATTCTGACCCCGTCCCCACCACAACCCGACGGCCCCGCCGCAGCCCCCGACCGGCAATCCACAGGGGGGCAGTCAAGTTTAGTTCAAAAGGCAAACCCCCGGGGAGACCCCTGCAGCGCCGATCACTTCGGTGGGTTCAGTGGCCCCTGTTCTGTCTAACTACGCAGGACCCACCTACTAACCCCCACTGCGACAATAATTGCTTTAGTCGCGGACCGGCGTGAGTGAGCTCCCCCCGGGGGCGCCATCACGTCGCCGCCGCCCCCCGACCGCCATACCGGGCCCCGACGGAACCAAACCAAACCACAGACGTGGAGAGGACTCGAAAATTTGGGCACCATGAGAGCGGGCAGAAGGCCACGAATTTGAGACTTTTGTTTTTTTAATCGATCGATAGAATGAGGAATTTTAAATGAGCCACGCTTCCCATTTGGGGAGAAGACTGATAGGGCTGTATCTATGCTTCCTTTTTAAATATATCCCGGGGGCAAACCCGCCCGAGAGATACAGGCATGCAGGGTTTTTGGGCGGAAATGAGCAACACCTCAGAAACGCATCCATTAAATGGAAAACCGAGTGTGGGCCCAGTCTTTTCCCCAAAGAGCCCCAAAAAAATCAACTCTGGGTAGAGCCGGGGGGGGAGGGCAGAAAAACCCCCCAGACCTGATGGGGGTTCGAACCCACGACCTCCCCCCGGGATCCGCGACGCTCCACTCGCCACAGCGCTGGAAAGGTATTTTATTACATCAACACTCACACCCCCCCCTCCCCCCCTGTCCCCCCCCCCCCCACCCACACTACAACCAACACAAATGAAATAAACATTAAAATCCATGGACAAAAAAATTTTCTGAAAAAAACATGGAGGAATTTTTGGGTTTCCTAGTCAAGTAGGGGTGTTTCTTATAAAGTTAAAGATTTTTTTCACTTCAGATCCGTGCGGGGTCTTTACCAACCCTGTTTCATAATGAAGAATTTAAAGACACAATTTTAAACAAAAAGAGAAGCCCAACAAACTAATTTGACTCTTTTTTTACTAATAATTAATAAAGATGAAAGTTTTTCCAATGAGCGTTGATAATTTGGGGTGTTTACTTGCCGACAACGGGGCCAATTTTTTCACGAGCCAGAAACCCTTGTCGGATTGTATCCCCGGGAGGTGATCGGGCCCTCTGTTCTTTTAAGCCTGCCGGGGGGTTTCGGGGCGGAGTGATCACGAATGTTACAACGAAAGCCGGGTCGCCAGCGGGGCCCAAATCGGGGAAACCACCGTTGTCTCGCCACCTTTCCCCACACCTATGTTTGGCCGGGCCAGGCCCACGGGGTCTATAAATCTGTAGGGACATCAGCCGCCTGGCAAAGCGGTTAGCGTCGCGGGGCGCCCAATGGGAGCTCGGGGGGTTCGATTCCCTCAGGCCATGTAGGATTTTTTCTGCCCCGAACCCGGCTCCTACCAGGGTGGTTTGCCAGGGGGATTGGGAAAAAGGGGGGGCCACAAGGTGTTTCATCCCAAAAGGGGATGCTCCTGAGAGTTTCCTAAAAATTTCCTATCAACACTGCGTTGTCTGTATCTCCGGGCCTATTGACCCGGGAAATGTTTGAAAGTGGTGAAGAGACAGCCTGTCTACAATCTAAAGCCCAAAAAGGAATCCTTAGCTATCTTCACGCCCCTTCTCGTCGATCAGCATTTAAGAAAAAGTCCAACTTCTGGGCCCTTCATGCCCTCCTCTGGTGACCTCAGTTTTGACGCCTCTGGTTTTGATTCCGTCGGGGTCACCGGGTACGGCAAATTTAGGGGGGCGCTTTGGGGAAAGGGACGGGGGCGCCCCCCGGGAGGGAGAGCCCCTCATTCCGGCTCCGCGACTAAGCCTTATTGTCAAAAGAGGGGGCTTAGTGTGTGTGGGGGGTATCTGCGTATCGGACAAACGGCCCCCGAACACCACCGAAGTCTCGGGGGGCTTTCGTGCCCCCCCCGGGGAGTTGCCTCTTGAGCTTGGCACTGACTGCCCCGTGGATGCCGGGGGGGGACTGGGGGGGCGGGCGGGCCAGGCTGTACTTGGCAGGGAGGAATGACGGGTGAGGCAATGCCACAAGGGGCAGAGAAAAGGGCAGCAAAAAAAATAAAAAAAAAAAAAATAAATAAATGATAAAGCTTGTGGGTAGGGTCTAGCACTATCCCAGCAAGGGTGCGCGGGAGAGGGGGGCAAGATGAATTTCCCCAGCATCGCCGGAACGGGACCCTGCCTTCACCCTGGGAGGCCGTCCAAAATCCCCCCCCCCCCCCCCCCCCCCCCCTTTCTTTTTCCCCCCCTCAACGAGGGCCTTTTTTCCCCTCCCCCTATACTTCAGGGCACCGAGGACGGGGTCTCCTTCTGCCCCCCTCCCACGCCTCTGGATATTGCAGTCAAACCGAGGGGGGTCCGGGCCGGGGGAACCCTCCCAAGTGTGAAATAAATGTCCAGATGCGCGAAGGGGGGCGTTCCCGGGGTGCCGGGAAAAAATCAAGAAGATGCGATTATTTTTACATAAATTATCATTTATCTTTACACAACGAAAGTGACCAACAGCACGCGATGCATTTTTCTCTCATTAAATATCAGGCCCCATACCCATCGAATTCTGTTCTGTTCGTGCCTTTGGGGGGCGGGGGTTTTTCCGAGGAATCGGCTGACTTTTTCGTACGCGTTTTTGGAACTTCCCGGGGTTGTTTCTGTTTTGAAAGAAAAAAAAATCATTTCTCTTTTTTGGGGTTTTTGAACTCGTTTTTGTCCTCTCCAAACGACAGGCGTAGCTTTAGATTGCATGCTTTTTTCCTGGGGGCTTTTGGAGGGGTGGAAGAGTGTATTACGGGAATGGGTCAGCGGGGAAAGGGAAAGAACTGGGGGAGGGATCAGAGGGGGATAACACTGGCGAGCTGTTAAATAAAGAAAAAAAGTCTAAAGGGGTACAGCAGGGGAGGGTTTTTAAAAATTTGGAGAGAAAAAAGAACCAAAAGTCAACGTTAGGGGTTTTTCAAATTTAAATTTCTCTCTCTCTTCCCCCCCCTCTCTCTCTCTCCTCTCCCTTTCCCCCTCTCCCTCTCAACACCACACCACACACAACACACACACACACACACACCACCACGCATAGTTGTGTGATCTATCACTATCTGTCGTCTATCTTCACTATCACGCCCCCCATTTTCTATCAAACTATCTATCTATCTATCTACTATCTACTATCTTTGTGTGGTGGTGGTTTGGGTGGGGGGTGTGTGGGGGGGGGGTGGTGTGGTGTGTGGTGGGGGTAGTAACCACACCACACACCACACACACCACATTAATATATATTAATAATAAACACAAACAATAACATGTAAAAATAACAAATAGTATGGGGGGTTAAGAAAAATTAGGCTAACAAATCACATCAAAACAAAAGATTTTGCAAAGAAAAAGTAACACAAGGTGAAGACACAAAATGGGAATGAAAAAAACGGCATTAAAAACAAAATGGGAATGATAAAAACCCGGGATTAATAAAGGGAGGACCAAAAAGGGAAATAAAACGGCATTAAAAAACAAAAAGGGAATGATAAAACGGCATTAATAAAGGTAGGCCAAAATGGGAAAAATAAAACGGCCCTTTGAAAAAAAAAGGGAAAGATAAAACGGCATTAAAAAAGGTGAGAGACACAAAAATGGGAATGAAAAACGGGATTAATAAACAATTAAAACCTTCATCACAAAAAACGGACCTCACGAACCATCTTGAAAAAAAAAAAAATCCCGCCATTTAAATCCCCCCATTCAGACCCCTTTTAAAAAGGTAATTGGACCCATCACTGGGGCCCCTTGATGTAAAATCAAAGCCATTTCAACAAACCCCATTTCAAGGCCCCTTTTAATGGGTAATTGGGGCCCATCCCTGGGAACCCCGTTGATGTAAAATCACAGCCATTTTTTCACCCATTCAGAGGCCCCTTTCAAAGGGTAATTGGGACCCATCCTGGAACCCCGCTGATGTAAAATCACAGCCATTTCAATCCCCATTCAGAGGCCCCTTTTAACGGGTAATTGGGACCCATCACTGGAACCCCGTTTTGATGTAAAACACAGCCCTTTCAATCACCCTTCAAGGCCCCTTTAACGGGAATTGGGGACCCATCAAATGGAACCCCGCTGATGAAAATTTACGCCCTTTTCAATCCCATTCAGAGTCCCCTTTCCGGGTAATTGGGGACCCATCACTGGGACCCCCGTTGATGTAAAATCACAGCCATTTTCAATCACCCATTAGAGGCCCCTTTCAACGGGGGAATTGGACCCATCACTGGGGAAACCCCCTTGTGTTTTTTTAATCACGCCATTCAATCAACCATCAGAGGCCCCCTTTAAGGGGGAATTGGACCCCTCACTGGAACCCCGTTGAAGAAAAAAACCCGCCATTTCAACACCCATTGAGGCCCCTTTCAAAGGGGAATTGGACCCATCACGGAACCCCCCTGATGAAAATCACAGCCCTTTCAACACCCATCAGAGGCCCCCCTTTCAACGGGAATTGGGGCCCACACGGGAACCCCGGATGAAAAATCAAGCCATTTCAATCACCCATCAGAGGCCCCTTTCCGGGGAATTGGGCCCCTCACGGAACCCCTTGTGAAAACACGCCTTTTTTAAACACCCAATTTAGGGGCCCCTTTCAACGATAACGGGGGCCCTCACTGAAACCCCCCGAGTTTTTTCTTTCCCTTGGCATCAAATGGAAACATACCACGTATTATCCTGGGTGGGGTTTTTTTTTCACGACCAAGGGTTTTTAAAACAGAAACCACGGGAGCCCAAAGCATCCAGCGAAAAGGGTAGAAAATAAAATAAAAAAGAAATACAACTACGATTCTAAAAACTAAATACAAAAAAAAAGAGTAACAGCAATCTTTTAAGCGTATGCTTGGAATCCCGTTTGAGGATACAAAAATGATCACAGGGGCCGACAGTTAGACGGTTGGCTCCCTTTTGGTACCCAACGTTTGTTCTCCCGGTGCCGGCAAGCAAGAATGTGCAGAAAATTTTTTATTCTGTCTCATACAGTAAACCTTCCCCTGATTAACCAAAAAACAAATTTGAACGAATCGTAGTCCCCTTTAAAAAAAGGGGGGGGGGGGGACGGGGGGGGCGGGTGGGAGTGGGGGGGGGGGTGGGGGAGGGCGTTCAAAATGAATATCAAAGTCTTTACAGCGGTATGTTAGGGCCCTTTCAGCCCGCCCAAAACAAATCAATTTTAAACACCTGGCTAGAGCACCTTCGCCAATGATTTAGTTTTTTTTTTTTTTCTGTTGTTGTTGTTGTTGTTTTGTGGGGGCTGTTGTTGTTTGTTGTTGTTTCGTTGTTGTTGTTAATGTCAGGAGAGGTTTGATCGATCGTGTTTAAGCTGATATCCTGTCCACAATCTAATATTTTCTAAGCTTGTCATGCCTGAGTTGCATTCAAATGGATTAATGATGGGGGGTCACACACACCACCAACACACACACAAACCACACACAACCCCACACACACAATACACACCACCACACACACAACACCACAAAACCCCACCCACCACAAACCGCGCGCGCGCAACGCCACACACACACACCCCACACACAACAAACACGCGGGAGGGGGAAGGGCGCTGCATGCACAGAAAAAATCAACAACACTTCAATGGGATCTGATCCCTGATTTTTTAGTGATTCTTAAAAGAGAAGGGATGATTGATAGCTTTTTGATTAAAAACGGGCCATTTTATGACACAGAAAAGAGAGGGAGAGAGAGGAGAGAAGGAGAGAGAGAGGTGTGTACGTGCGTCTTGCTTGCAGCTGCGCGGTGTTGGGGCGCGCGTTTGGTGTTGTGTGTGGGGGGGGGGGGGGGGGGGGGGGGGGTAGCGTGTGTTTGGGGGGTGGGGTGTGGTGTGGTGGTTTGGGGTGTTGGACAGAGACGACAGACAGCAGACAGCACAAAGCAGAACAGGACGGAGAGAGGAAAGCAATTCAGTGAAATTTTGAACATGTCTGCGTATCTTTCAAAAATGATCGGGATTTTCCCCCAAACAGAAAACATTGACGCGGGGGAGGTCAGGTGCTTCGCTTCGACTGGTCCACACCACCCAATGGTCTTGTGTCAATCCCGCTGCACGGCACGCAACCAACGATTTTATCTTGACGTTTATGAACAGCAAAATTTCCTTTTCCTATGCTGTGGGCAGAAGAATTTGCCAGTTGTCTCTCAAACTGTCAAAACAAGCGGCCTTTTTTGGTTGAAAGTGATTAAACGGGGCAAAACTGGGGAAAGAGGGTTTTTTCCCTCCCTAACCCTTTTTGAATCAAGGGGCTTGGGGATGGTTTTTTCACCAAGGTTGACCGAATTCAAAGACGCGGTATTTTAACTCATCATCTGCCCCCCGTTTTCAACCAGATCCACCATATGCATCGGAGACTGAAACCGGAAATTGACCAAAAAAAAAAAAAAAAAAAAGGGAAAAAAAAAAAAAGAAATATGGCCGCGCAATCAAACAAGACGGCACAGCCGCTGCCGTTTTGGGGATCGTTTAAAAACGGTAACTTCACCCCTGCCGTTGGGCAGTCGTTGGGGGTCATGGGGTTGGGGTTTCTGACAGGTTGAGGATCGAACCCATGAGCGTGACTTTTTTTTTGCCTCGGAGGCAACAAACCAACTAAAATTTATTATTGCATCCCTTTTGGGACAGACTTGTTCCTCCCCCACAGTTGTGGGGCAGAGAAAGGCTCTTCACCAAAAAACACTTGCCTTGACTTCAAGAAAACTGGAACAAAGGTCAGTTAACTCCCCCCTTGCATCGAGTTGGAAAGAATTGCTCAATCCCCCCCCCCTCCCCCGCCCCCCCCGCCCCCCCTCTCCCTCTCTCTTCCACCCCAGCTTTTTTGAAAAAGTTTCTCAAGAGTGAAAATGATGTTGGCATTTAAAATTAAGCCTAACCCCCCGCTCCCCTCCTTCCGCCTCCCCCTCTTGCCAACTTACCCACGATTTTCCAAGGAATGATTAAAGGAGGACAAACCAACCGTATGCAAATTCACCACTTCAGCGTATCAAAACAGTTTTCTTAGAACGATTTGGGCCCCTGGGCCCGACCCGCCCTCCACCCCCCCCCCCCCCCCCCCCCCCCCCTTAACCCTCAACACAAAAAACTTAGGGGAAAAAAAAGGGGGTTGGGGAACAAAGCCTGTGCAATCACGGTTTTCTTTCGTTTATTTGGATGGTTGAGTTTTTTTTTCCCTTTTTTTTGTTGTTTTTGTTATTGTATTGTTTTTGCTTTTTTTCCAAACTCATAGCAAACAGCAAAGTTTGCCCGTGCTGAGGGTTTGTTTTTTTTCTTTTGTCCTTTTGCTTAGTTTCGTTTTTTTTTGTTTGTTTTTGTTTTGTTTCGTTTTGTTTGTTTAGTTTTTTGGGCTTAGTCGTTTTTTTCTTTTTTACTTTTTACGGGCTGCGACCGATCTGGATTTTTATCTTTG
>JAMYXO010005479.1:0-15369 GCA_033310375.1 Conus canariensis
GGGGGGGGGGGGGGGGGGGGGGGGGGGGGGGGGGGGGGGGGGGGGGGGGGGGGGGGGGGGGGGGGGGGGGGGGGGGGGGGGGGGGGGGGGGGGGGGGGGGGGGGGGGGGGGTGGGGGGGGGGGGGGGGGGGGGGGGGTGGGGGTTTGGGGGGGGGGGTGGGGGGGGGGGGGGTTTGGGGGGGGGGTTGGGGTGGGTTTGGGGGTTTGTTTTGGTGGGTTTGGGGGGGTTGGGTGGTTTTGGTTTTGTGTTGGGTTTTTGGGTTTGGGGGTTTTTGGGTTTTTTGTGGGTTTTTGGGGGGTTTTTTTGGGGGGTTTTGTGGTTTTTTTTTTGGTTTGGGGGAAATTTGGGTTTTTTTGGGGTTTTTGTTGGTGGGGGGTTTTTGGGTTTAAAAATTGGGGTTGGGTTTTTTGGTTGGTTTTGGGAAATGTGTGATGTTTTAAAAAAGTTTGGGGGGAAGGAAAAAAAATGGAAAAAGGGTATTGGTTTAAAATAAAATACAAGGGTTTCCCCCAAAATAAACCAAGGCCCCAAGCCCGGTGGAACCCAAAAACCCGGGCACCCCAACCCCGGGAACACATGCACCTTTTGGGGAAAAATGGAAGCCGATACACCGGGGAACGCGGAACAATGAAAAGCCTTTACCTGGACACGATGAAAAGCCTGGGGGAGGAAACGGTCGAACCCCACGTTTTACAGCCTGGGGGGGAGAAAGCTGGAAGCCCGATGACAGCCTGGGGGAGGGCCCGGGAACAAAAATACACCCCGGGGGGAAACGCTTTAAAACACATGACCCCTGGGGAGACGCCGAAGCACCCTGACCCTGGGGGGGGAAAAGCCGAAGGACAAAAGCCTGGGGGGACCCGAAGCAGATAAAAGCCTTTGGGAAAAAACCGGGAAACACCATGACCCTGGGGAGACCCCCGGGGGACCCGCCCGGGGACCCAAACCTGGCCGGGGAAAGCCCAACACGATACAGCCGGGGGGGGGAAAGCCGGAAGCACATTTAACCCCCCCGGGGGGGACGTTGGGGAAAAACCCGATGACAGCCAGGGGTGGAACCTGGGGGGAAAAACACGATTTCCGCCCGGGGAACCCCCGAAGCACCATACAGCCCTTGGGGGGAAGGGGGAAACACCATGACAGCCTGGGGGAGACCTGGAAGCACGATGAACCCGGGGGGAAACCCGAAGCCCCCATGACAAACCTGGGGGGGAAGACGGCCCCGGGCCCAAAACCGAAGACAAAACCTGGGGGAACCCGGAAGCAGATGACCGCCTGGGGGGCCCCCCGGGAAACACGAGGGAAAAAACCCGGGGGAGACCGGAAGCACGATGCCCGCCTGGGGAGCGCCGGCACCGATACAGCCTGGGGGGGACGCCGGAAACACGTGACAGCCCGGGGGGAACGCCGAAGCACGTACCCCCGGGGGGGACCCTTTAAAACACGATGGGCAGCCTGGGGGGGGGAAAGCCGGAAGCCGATGCCCGCCTGGGGAACCCGGAACCCCCGAAACAAGCCGGGGAGACGCCCCGGAAACCGATGCCACCTGGGGGAGAGGGCCGGGAAACACGTTTACAGCCTGGGGGGGGGGGGCCCCCGGGAAACACTTGACAGCCTGGGGGGAACCCTGGGAAACACGGACCGCCCGGGGGGGGCGCGGAAGCACGTTTTTCAGCCGGGGGGAGACGCCGGAAGCCCCGGAAAAGACCGCCTGGGGGGGGGACGCGGAAGCCCCTTTTACCCCTGGGGGGGGACGCCGGGGCACGATTTACAGCCTGGGGGGGAGACGCTGAAAACAAGATGACCCTGGGGGGGAAAGAGGAAGACGACAAACCTTGGGGGAACGCCCGAAGGACAAGGCCCGCCCCGGGCGATAAAAGCCCGAGGCCCCAAGACAGCCCCGGGGAAACCCGAAGGGAACCCTTCCCGCCCTGGGGGAGACGCTGGAAGCACCATTACAGGGCCCCGGTGGGACGCTGGAGGGACCATGAAAAGCCGGGGGGAGACGCTGGAAGCACGATGGGCAGCCCGGGGGGAAACCCGGAAGCACGATGACAGCCAGGGGGAGACGCGGAAGCAAAATGACAGCCTGGGGGGAAGGCCCCGGGAACAAGTACACCCCGGGGGAACCCCCCGAAGCACGATGACAGCCTGGGGGAGAAAGCCCCGGGAAACACGATGACGCCTGGGGGGGGGGGGGGGGACGCCGGAAAAACGATACAGCCTGGGGGAGGGCGCCCCCGGAAAACAGATGACACCGGGGGGGAAACCCGAAAGCATGGGCAGCCTTTGGGGGACGCCGGAAACACGATGACACCTGGGGGGGGGACGCCGGAAGCACCAAAGACAGCCTGGGGGGAGACGCCGGAAGCCCCGATGACAGCCTGGGGAGACGCTGGAAGCAGGACAGCCTGGGGGGACGCGAAACACGAATACAGCCTGGGGGAGAAAGCCGGAAACACGATGCCCGCCTGGGGGGGACGCCCCAAGCACGATGACACCTGGGGGGGAAGCGGGAAACAAAAGAAGGGCAGCCTGGGGGGGGCGCCGGAAAACACGGTGACAGCCTGGGGGGAACCCCCAAACACGTTTAAAAGCCTGGGGGGAGACCCCAAAAACACCATGACCCGCCTGGGGGAAAACGCGAAGCACATGACAGCCCCGGGGGGACCCAAAGCACGATGACAAACCTGGGGGAAAACGCTGGAAACAAGAAAAACCCGCCTGGGGGGACCCCCGGGAAACCCGTAAAACCCGGGGGAACGCCGGAACACGAAAGACCCGCCGGGGGGGACGCCAAAAACAAAATGACAGCCTGGGGGAGACCCGAAGCACGTGACAGCCTGGGGGGGGAAAACCCGGAAGCAGATGGGGTAAGCCCGGGGGAGACCCGGAAGCACGATTTACAGCCTGGGGGGAACGCTGGAAAACACGATGACAAACCCCGGGGGGGGACCCCGGAAAAAAACGATGCCCGGGCCCCCCGGGGAGAAAAGCCCGGAAAACAAAGTTTACAGCCCGGGGGGGGAAACCCCGGAAACACGATGAAAAGCCCCCGGGGAGACGCCGGGAAACCGATGACAGCCTGGGGAACGCCGGAACCATGACAGCCTGGGGGAAAACGCTGGGAAACAAAGATGACAGCCTGGGGGGACGCCCCAAAACACGGAAAAAGCCTGGGGGAACGGGAACACGTTTACAGCCTGGGGTAACCCGGGGGCACCATGACAAAAGCCGGCAAAACGCCCGGGTGGGAAACCAAAGAACCCGCCTGGGGGGGAAAACCCCCAAGCACCAGAAAGCCCTGGGAGACGCCGGGAAACACGATGACAGCCTGGGGGGGACCCGGAAGCACGAAAGACCCCCGGGGGGAGACCCGAAACACGAGGCGCCGGGGGGAGACCTGGAAAAAACAAGATGACAGCCTGGGGGGAAAGCGGAAACACCATGACACCCCGGGGGGGGGACGCTAAGCACGGGCAGCCTGGTGGAGACCCCCCAAACAGATAAAACCTTGGGGGGGACGCCGAAACCCCCATGAAGCCCGGGGGAGACGTTGGAAAACACATGACAGCCTGGGGGGGGACGTTGGGAAGCACGGGCAGCCCCGGGGGGGGAAACCCCCCAAACCGATAAAAGCCCGGGGGAAACGCGGAAGGGACATGACAGCCCCGGGGGGGAGACGCTGGAAGCACCATGACAGGGGCCCCGGGGGAGACCCGGGGGCCCTGGGCAGCCTGGGGGGGGAAAACCCTGGAAGCACGATGACAACCCCGGGGGGGACCGGGAAACACGTTTACAGCCTGGGGGGAGGCGCTGGAAGCACGTTTCCCCGGGTTGGGGGGAGAAGCCGGAACAAGTTTAAAACCTGGGGGGGGACCCCCGGAAAACCCCGATGACACCCCGGGGGGGAAAGCCGAAGCCCCCATGACCCCCCTGGGGGGAGACGCCGGGAAACACGATGACAGCCTGGGGGGGGGCGCCGGAACAGATGAACCTGGGGGGGGACGGGGCCCGGGAACACCCATTACAGCCCGGGGGGACGCGGAAAAAACCATGAAGCCCGGGGGGGGACGGGAAAACATGTGAAGGGCCCGGGGGGGGACGGGAAAACACGATGCCCGCCCTTTGGGGGAAAACGCCGGGAAACACGATGACAGCCTGGGGGGGGACCCGGGAAACACGATACAGCCTGGGGGGAAAACGCCGGAACACGAACACCTGGGGGGGGAAAGCTTGGGGAAACACGATGCACCTGGGGGGGGGAAAGCCGGAAGCACGATGACACCTGGGGAGAAAGCCGGGAAACACGATGACAGCCTGGGGAACCCGGAAACACATGACAGCCGGGGGGAGACCCTGGGGAACACGATTTCACCTGGAGGAGACGCTTGGGAAACACGATGACAGCCTGGGGGGGGACGCTGGAAAACACGTTTACAGCCTGGGGGGGGACGCCGGAAACAGATGACAAACCTGGGGGAGACGCCGGGAAACACGAAGAAAAGCTGGGGGGGGAAGGGCGCCGGGGGAAGCCCAACGATGGCAGCCTGGGGGGGAAACCCCCGGGCACCAAAGACAGCCGGGGGGGGGACGCTGGAAACACCAGACAGCCCCGGGGGAACGCCGGAAAACAAAGAAAAGCCCCGGGGGAGACGCCGGGGCCCATGACACCGGGGGGGAGACCCGGAAGCACGATGACAGCCTGGGGGAACGCCGAAGCACGATGACAGCCTGGGGGAGAACCCCTTGGGAAAACAAAGACAGCCTGGGGGGGACCCGGGAAACCATTACAGCCCCCGGGGAAAAGCCGGAACAGATGACAGCCTGGGGGAGACCCGGGAAAAAAGCCAACCCCAATTAACAGCCTGGGGGGGGGACGCTGGGAAACACGATTTACAGCCTGGGGGGGAAGCCCGGGAAACACGTGACAGCCTTGGGGAGACCCGGAAAACAAAGATGACAGCCGGGGGGAGACGCCGGGGAAACACGATGACAGCCTGGGGGGGGACGGGGGAAGCACATGAAAAGCCTGGGGGAGACGCCCCCAAGCACGATTTACAGCCTGGGGGGGGGACGCCGGAAGCAGATGCCCGCCGGGGGAGACGCCGGAACACGATGACAGCCTGGGGGGGACGCCGGGAAACACGATAAAAAGCCGGGGGGAGACGCCGGAAACACGATGACACCGGGGGGGGACGCCGGAAGCACGAAAGACAGCCTGGGGGAAACCCGGGAAGCACATGACACCTGGGGTAAAAACCCCGGAAAACACGATGACAAGGGCCCGGGGGAGACGCCGGGAAACACGTGACAAACCTGGGGGGAGACCCTTGGGAAACAAAGTTTACAACCCCGGGGGGAGACGCGGAAACACGTTTTACAGCCTGGGGGAGACGCCGGGAAACACGAGACAGCCTGGGGGAGACGCCGGAAGCACGTTACACCTGGGGAGACGCCGGAAGCACGAACAAACCCGGAGGGAAAACCTGGAAAAACGAGACAGCCCGGGGGAGACGCTGGAAACACGACAGCCTGGGGGGATTTCGCCCCCAAGCCGTTTTTAGCCTGGGGGGATACCCCGAGGCACCCTGACAGCCGGGCAAAACGCCCGAAAGGGACCCCGACAGCCCGGGGGAAACCTGGAAAACACCATGACCCGCCCATGGGGAGACGCCGGAAACACCATGGGCCCGCCCGGGGGAGACCCGAAGCAAAGATGACACCTTGGGGGGGACCCTGGAACACAAAGACAGCCTTGGGGGAGGGCGCTGGAAGCACGTGAAAAGCCTGGGGGGAGGAAAGCTGGGAAACACATGACAGCCTGGGGGGGGACGCTGGAAGCACGACAGCCTGGGGGAACGCCGGGAAACCGTTTACAGCCCCGGGGGAACGCCCGGAAACACCAGAAAGCCTGGGGGAAACGCCCCCAAAGGGACCATAAAAGCCCCGGGGAGACGCTGGAAGCAACCGACAGCCCGGGGGTGGAAGGGGGGGGAAAGGGGGGGAAACCTGGGAAACCGATGACAGCCTTGGGGGGGAAAGCCCGGAAACCATGACAGCCCGGGGAGACCCCTGGAACACCATGACAGCCCCGGTGGGGGACGCTGGAAACACAAGGGCAGCCTGGGGGGGGACCTTGGGAAACACGATGACAAACCTGGGGGGGGACCCGGAAAACACTTGACAGCCTGGGGGAACCCCCGGAAAACACGTTTACAGCCTGGGGAGACCCGGAAACAGTTGACAGCCGGGGGGGACGCCGGAAAACAGATGACAGCCTGGGGGAGACGCCGGAAGCACGAGGGCAACCCGGGGAGACGCCGGAAGCACGATGACAGCCCCGGGGGGGGACGCCAAGCACGATGACACCCCGGGGGGGGGGGGACGCCGGAAGCCCCATGACAAGGGCCCGGGGGAAAACCTGGGAAACAAAGATGACAGCCTGGGGGGGACGCCGAAAGCATGAAGAAAACCGGGGGAGACGCCGGGAAACAACCCATGACAGCCTGGGGGAAAGGCCGGAAAACACGATGAAAAGCCTGGGGGGACGCCGGGAAACACGATGACAGCCTGGGGAAGGCCGGGAAACACGGGCAGCCTGGGGGAGAAAACCCGGGAAACACCATGACACCTGGGGGAGACCCGGAAAAACACATGAAAGCCTGGGGGAGACGCCCCGGAAACACGAAAACACCCCGGGGGGGACCCGGAACACGAAGACGCCCCGGGGGAAACCCAAACACCCTACCCCCTGGGGAGACGCTGGGGGAAACACGATGGGCAGCCTTGGGGGGACGCGGAAACAAAATGACAGCCTGGGGGGGGACCCGAACACCGACACCTGGGGGAGACGCCCGGAAGCCCGGAGAAGCCCCGGGGGGGACGCCGGGAAACACATGACAGCCTGGGGGAACCTGGAAGCAAAAGATGAAAGGGCCCGGGGGGGGACGCCCGGGAAAAACGACCCGCCTGGGCGGGGAAAGCCCGGGCCCCCAAGACACCTGGGGGAACGCCCGAAGGGAAATGACCAAAACCCGGGGGGGAGGGTGGGGAAAACCAAGACCGCCCCGGGGAGACGCTGGGGGCACATGGGCAGCCTGGGGAGACAGGAACACGTGCCCGCCTGGGGGGGGACGTTTGGGAAACCGGTTTTTGCCTGGGGGGGGACGCCGGGAAAAAACTTTACGCCTGGGGGGGGACCCCCGGGAAACACGATACAGCCTGGGGGAGACGGGAAGCACGGGAAAGCCCTGGGAAACGCCCCAAGCACGGGCAAACCTGGGGGGGGGAAAGCCCGGGGGCACCCTGACAGCCGGGGGAAACGCCCCAAAACACCATGACGCCCCGGGGGGAAAACCCGGGAAAACACCATGAAAAGCCCGGGGGAGACGCCGAACCCCCATGACACCCCGGGGGGGAACGCGGGAAACACGATGAAAAAGCCTGGGGGGGGACCCGAAGCAGATAAAAACCTTTTGGGGGGGACGCGGGAAACACCATGAAGCCTGGGGGAGACGGGGAAACAAATGACAGCCTGGGGGAAAACGGGAAGCAAGAAAGCCAGCCGGGGGAGACCCCCGGAAGCACGATAAAAGCCGGGGGGGGGACGCGGAAGCACAAAGGGCAACCCGGGGAGACGCTGGAAGCACGATGACAGCCGGGGGGGACGCCGGGAAGCCCCTTTACACCCCGGGGGGGGGACCCGGAAAACACGATAAAACCTGGGGGGAACCCCCCGGAACACCATGACCCGCCTGGGGGGGGAGCCCGGAAAGGGACGATGACCCGGCCCGGGGGAGAAGCCGGAAAAACCCGATGACAAACCGGGGGAGACGTTAAGCACGAAGACACCCCGGGGGAAACTCAGAAGCACCATGGGCAACCCCGGGGGAGACGTCAAAGCACGATGACCGCCTGGGGGAAAGCCGAAACCGATGAACCTTTGGGGGACGCCGAAGCACGAAGACAGCCTTGGGGGGGAAGTCAGAAGCACCCATGAAACCCCGGGGGGGGACGTTGGGGAAACAATGTCCCCGGGGGGGACGTTGGAAGCACTGCAAACCTGGAGGGACGCCGGGAAACACGATGCCCCCTGGGGGAGAAAGCTGGAAGCACGATGACAGCCCTCGGGGGGACCTGGGAACACCCTAACCCGCCGGGGGGGGACCGGGGAAACAAAGATGACAGCCTGGGGGACGCGGAAACACATTTACAGCCTGGGGGGGGGGCCCGGGGGGCACGTGACAGCCTGGGGAGACGCGGAACAAAGATGAAGCCCGGGGGGGGACCCGGGAAAACACGATGACAGCCCGGGGGAGACGCTGGAAGCACGAGACGCCCCGGGGGGGGACCCCGGAAAAACGTTTCCCGCCTGGGGAGGGCGCCCGGGAAACACGATGACAAACCTGGGGGAGACGGGGGAAGCACCAGGGCAAACCCGGGGGAGGTGGAAACAAAAAGACAAACCTTTTGGGGAACGCCCGGGAAAACCCATGGGGGGCCCTGGGGGAACGCCCGGAAAGGGACCATGACGCCTGGGGGAGACGGAGGAAACCCATGACACCCGGGGAGACGCGGAAGCAATACAGCCCCGGTTTGGGGACGCTGGAAGGGACCATGACACCTGGGGGGGACGTGGAACAAAGATGACACCTTTGGGGGGGGCCCCTGGAAGCACGATGACAGCCTGGGGGGGGGGCGCCGGGAAAACGATGACGCCTGGGGGGAGACGCCGGAACAATGCGCCTGGGGGGGAAAAGCGAAACAATGACACCCCGGGGGGGGGGACCCCCGGGAAACAGGAACCCCCCCCGGGGGGAGACGCCGGAAGCATTATAAAAGCCTGGGGGGGACGCGAAGCACCATGGGAAACCTGGGGGGGGGACCTTGGAAGCAAGATGACAGCCTGGGGAGACCCCCGGGAAAAAAAAGATACACCTGGGGGAGACGCCGGAAGCACAAAGACAGCCTGGGGGGAACGGGAAAACACGGGGACAGCCTGGGGGGAGAAAGCCGGAAACACGATAAAAGCCGGGGGGAGACCCCCCGGGAACACCATGACAGCCCCGGGGGGGAAGGGGGGAAACAAAAAACAGCCTGGGGGAGACGCTTGGGAAACACGATGACAAACCCTGGGGGAAAACGCCGGGAAACACGATGAAAAGCCTGGGGGAGACGGGGGAAAACCCGATACAGCCTGGGGGAGACCCCCGGAAGCAGATGACAGCCTGGGGGGGGACGGGGGAAACCCGATGACAGCCTGGGGGGAGACGCCGGAAAAAACGAAGACCGCCCCGGGGAAAACCCGGAAGCCCCGTTTACAACCTGGGGGGGGACCCGAAAACACTTTACAGCCTGGGGGAGAAGCCGGAAGCAAAGTTGGGCAGCCTGGGGGGAGACCCTGGGAAGGGACGTTTAAAAGCCGGGGGGGGAAAACGCCCTGGGGGAAGCAAAAATGACGCCCCGGGGGGACCCGGAACCCCGAAAAAGCCCGGGGAACGCCCGAAAACCGAAAGACAGCCTGGGGGAAAGCCGGAAACAAAAAGAACAACCGGGGAAACGCCCCCGGGAAACCATTACAGCCCCGGGGGGGACCCCGGAAGCACCGAGACAGCCCCGGGGGGAACGAAAGCACCATTTAAAAGCCTGGGGGGAGACCTGGAAGCACGATGACACCTGGGGGAGACGCCTGGAAGCACTTTACAGCCTGGGGGGGGACGCGGGCACGATGAAAAGCCTGGAGGGAGACGCTGGAAGCACGATGACAGCCCGGGGGGGAAAAGGGGAACACGAAACCTGGGGGATAAAGCCCGAAGCCGAGGCAGCCTGGGGATACGCCCCCAGGCAAACCCTGACAAGGGCCCGGGGGAAACCCGAAAAAACCCATGACAGCCCTGGTTTGGGGACGCTGGAACCCCCATGACAGCCCTGGTGGAGACGCGGAGGCACCATGACAGCCTGGGGGGAGACCTGGGAAGGCACCAACCGGGGAAACAGAACCCGGGGGGGGACGCTGGAAAACACGATGAAAAGCCTTGGGGAGACCTGGAAGCACGATGACAGGCCCGGGGGGAGAAGCCGAATCATTGGGGGAGGGACAGCCTGGGGAGACGCCGAACACATGACCCGCCCGGGGGGAGACGCCGGGAACACATTTACAGCCTGGGGGGAGACGCCGAAGCAGATGACAGCCTTTGGGGGGGGGGCGCCGGAAGCACGATGAAAAGCCTGGGGAGACCCGGAAAACCCGATGACAGCCTGGGGGAGCGCCCGGGAAACCGATGACAGCCTTTGGGGGGGGGGGACGCCGGGAAACCCGATGACACCTGGGGGAGACGCCCGGGAAACACGAAGACAGGCCCCGGGGGAGACGCCGGAAAAACAGATGACGCCTGGGGGAACGCAAAAACACGATGACAGCCCCGGGGGGGGAAGCCGGGAAACACGATGACAGCCTGGGGGGGACGCCGGGAAACACGATGACAGCCTGGGGGGAGAAGCGGGAAACACGAACCCCCTGGGGGAGACGCGGGAAAACCCAAAAGACAGCCTGGGGGAGACCGGCAGACGATGACAGCCTTTGGGGAGACGCCGGGAAACACGAAAGAAAAGCCCGTGGGGAGGAAAACGGCCGGAAGCCGAACAGCCCTTGGGGGGGACGCCGAAACACGATGACACCTTTGGGGGAAAGCCGGAAACAAAAGAAGCCCCGCCTTTGGGGAAACTCGGAAACACGTGACAGCCTGGGGGAGACGCTGGAAGCCCCCATGACGCCCCGGGGGAGACGCCGGCGCACGATGAAAAGCCTGGGGGGGGGACCTGGAAGCACGATGGGAAACCTGGGGGGGACCCCCGGGAAAAACGTTTCCAGCCTGGGGGGAGACCCCCCAAACACATGACCGCCTGGGGGAACGCCCGAAGCACCATGAAACCCTTTGGGGAGAGGCCGGGGAAAAAAAAATGACAGCCTGGGGGAGACCTGGAAACAGATGACAGCCCCGGGGGGACGCCGGAAGCACGAAAGCCCGGGGGAACGCCCGGGAAACCGTTTAAAAAGCCTGGGGGGAAAGCCCGGAACCCGACAGCCTGGGGGGAAAACCCCAAGGGACCATTTAAAGCCGGGGGGGGGAAAAGGAAGCACCTTTTACCCGCCCCGGGGGAGACGCGGAAGCACGAACAAACCTGGGGGAACCCGGAAGACGATGACAAACCGGGGGGGGACCCCCCAGGGGAAACCCAAACCCTTTACCCGCCGGGGAAGGGGAAGACGCTGGGGGAAGCCCCCCAAAAACCCGCCCTTTGGGGGGGGGGGACGCTGGGGAAGCCAACCCGATACCAGGCCTGGGGGGAGACCTGGGAAACACGGGCACCGGGGGGGGACGCTGGAAGCACTTTTACAGCCTGGGGGGGACGCCGGAAAACACGATGACAGCCTGGAGGGGGGACGCGGAAGCAAGAGGGCCCCCCCCCGGGGGAACGCGGAAAACAAAGACAGCCTGGCGATAAAACCCCCAAAACCGAAGACAGCCTGGGGGATACGCCCGAGGCCCAAATGGGAACCCCGCCCTGGGTGGAGACGCGGAACAACCTGACAAACCCTGGTGGGGAAAGCTGGAGGGACCAAAAACAAACCTGGGGGAAAACTGGGAAACACGATGACAGCCTGGGGGGGGACCCCCGGAAAACACGTTTACAGCCTGGGGGAGGCGCTGGAAAACACGTTGACCCGCCTGGGGGGAGACGCCGGGGAAGGCCTGGGGGACCCAAACCTGGGGGAGACGGCCCAAAGCATGATGACCCGCCTGGGGGAGACGCCGAAGCACGATGACAGCCTTTGGGGGGGAGACGCCGGGGGAAAACACGATGACAGCCTGGGGGGGGAAGCCGGGAAACACGATGACACCTGGGGGGGGGAAGACGCCGGGGGAAAGCAACGAAAGAAAAACCCCGGGGAGACGCCGGAAGCACGTTTAACCAGCCTGGGGAGACCCCCCGAAAAGCAGAAGACCAACCTTTGGGGGGGGAAAGCCGGAAGCAAAGATGACAGCCTGGGGGTGGGAAAAACGCCGGGGGGCAAGAAATACAGCCTTTGGGGGGAGACGCCCCCCAAACACGATAAGCCCCGGGGAAAGCCGGGGAAACCGGGCAGCCTGGGGAGACGCTGGGGAAACACGATTAAGCCTGGGAGACGCCCGGAAAAACGATGAAGCCCTGGGGAGACGCCCGGGGGCCCGATGACCGCCTGGGGGGGACCCCGGGGCACCATGACAGCCCCTTGGGGGGGGGAAAAAACCCTGGAATCACGATGAAAAGCCTGGGGAGACCCCGGAAGCACGAAGACAGCCTGGGGGAAAACGCCCGGAAACACGATGACACCAGGGGGGGGAAGCCGGAAAACACGACGCCTGGGGGGAAAAACGCTGGAAGCACGTTTTTAGCCTTGGGGGGGGACCCCCGGAAAACACGATGAAACCCTGGGGGAGACGCGGGAAACACGGGTGACAGCCTGGGGGGGGGACGCTGGAAGCACGGGCAAGCCTGGGGGAACGCCCCAAAAAACCCCCGACACCCCGGGGGGGAAAAGCCCCCAAAAAACCATGACACCCCGGGGAACCAGGGAACCCCCAAGACACCCTGGGGGGGGGACGCGGGGGCCATGGGCAGCCTGG
Organism: Conus canariensis; assembly: GCA_033310375.1. NCBI lineage: Eukaryota > Metazoa > Mollusca > Gastropoda > Neogastropoda > Conidae > Conus > Conus canariensis. The sequence continues at coordinate 12,673 of JAMYXO010005479.1, forward strand.
GGGAGACCCTGTGAAAAGCCAGGGGGAAGAACAGCCTGGGGGGAGACGTTTTGGGAAACACTTTTACAAACCGGGGGGGGACCCCTTGGAACCCCGGACAGCCTGGGGGAGACGCCGGAAGCAACGTAAAACCCGGGGAGACGTGGAAGCACGGGCAGCCTGGGGTAACGCCGGGAAACACGATGGCAGCCGGGGGAAACCCCCCGGGGGCAAAATGACAGCCTGGGGAACCCCGAAACACATGACAGCCCCCGGGGGAAAGTTTTTTGCACCATGACAGCCCCGGGGGAGACCCCTGGGAAACACCATGCAGGCCCGGGGAGAAAGCCGGAACACGAAAGGGCACCTGGGGGAGACCTGGAAGCAAAGATGACACCCAGGGGGGGACGCGGGAAACAAAATGACAAACCCCGGGGGAACGCCAAAACAGATGACAGCCTGGGGGAGACCCGGGAAACAGAAAGAAACCTGGGGGGGACGGGGCCGGGAAACACGATGACACCTTGGGGGACGCGAAGCACCCAAAGAAAGCCTGGGGGGGGGGACGTTGGGAACAGATGAAGCCTGGGGGGGGGGAAGCCGAATGACCCCCTGGGGGGGAAAACCCGAAGCACGATGACCCGCCCCCGGGGGAGACCGGGCCCGGGGAAGGGGCCAACCATGACAGCCTGGGGGGAACGCTGGGAACACGATGACAGCCTGGGGGACGCTGGAAGCAACAAAGCCCGCCGGGGGAGGAAAGCCGGGGGGGACGTTACAGCCTGGGGGGGAAGCGGGAAAAAAAGATGACAACCTGGGGGGGGACGTGGGAAGGGACGAGACAGCCTGGGGGAAAAGTGGGAAAACGATGCCCCCTGGGGGGGGACGTAAAAACACCTTTTCAGCCGGGGGAGACGCCGGGAAACACAAGGGCAGCCGGGGGGAGACCCGGAAGCACGATGAAAGCCTGGGGAAAACGTGGAAAGCACGGGCAGCCTCGAAGAAGGCGTCAGGGGAAGCCCCCAACCCTAAAAGCCGGGGGAGACGCTGGGAAAAAAAATTGGGCAGCCCTGGGAGAAAAGCCGGAAACAACCCTACACCCCCGGGGGAGACCTTAAAAAACCTGACAGCCTGGGGGGAGACGCTGGAAAACAAAGATGAAGCCCCCGGGGGAGAAAGCCGGAAGCAAAGATGACAGCCTGGGGGGGGCCTGGAAGGACGATGACAACCCGGGGGGGGACGCCGAAAACATGCCCGCCGGGGAAACGCCCGGGAAAAAAGAAAGACAGCCTGGGGGGGGACGCCCCAAGCACCAGACAGCCCTTTGGGGGGAGGCCCGGAAACACAAAGACAAACCCGGGGGGGGACGCTGGAAGCACGATGACAGCCTTGGGGGGGGGACGCCGGAAGCCCCATGACAGGCCCGGGGGAGACGCCCCAAAACACGATGACAGCCTTTGGGGGTGGGGGGGAAAGCGGAAGCACGATGAAAAGCCCCGGGGGGGGAAAGCCCGGAAGCACGATGAAAAAGCCCGGGGGGGGAAAAGCCCGGGAAGCCATGAAAACCTGGGGGAGACCCGGAAAACACGATGACGCCTGGGGGGGGGATACAGCCCGGGGGGGGAAGCACCATGACAGCCTGGGGGGAGAGCGGAAGCAAAGATGACAGCCTGGGGGGGACCCGGAACCCCGATTTACAGCCCGGGGGGACGGCCAAGCACGATGACAAACCTGGGGGGGGAAAGCATAGCCGATGACAGCCTGGGGGAAAACGCCGGGGAAACACGATGACAGCCTGGGGGGGAACCCGGGAAACACGTTTACCCCCTGGGGGAGACGCCGGGAAACACGTTTACACCGGGGGAGAAGTAAAGCACGTTTACAGCCTGGAGGAAGGACGCCGGAAGCACATGACAGCCTGGGGGAGACGGAAGCACGATGACAGCCTGGGGGAGACGCCGGAAGCACGATGACAGCCGGGAGACGCGGAAGCACGATGACAGCCGGGAGACGCGGAAGCACGAGAACCTGGGAGACGCGAAGCACGATGACAGCCTGGGGGAGACCGGAAGCACGATGACAGCCTGGGGAGACGCGAAGCACTGACAGCTGGGGGAGACGGGAAGACGTGACAGCTGGGGAGACGCGGAAGCACATGACAGCCTGGGAGACGCGGAAGCACATGACACCTGGGGAGACGCGGAAGACTGACAGCCTGGGGAACGCGAAGCACATGACAGCCTGGGGAGAGCGAAGCGATGACAGCCTGGGGAACGCGAAGCATGACAGCCTGGGAACGCGAGCACCATGACAGCCTGGGAGACGCGAAGCACATGAAGCCTGGGAACGCGGAAGCACATGACACCGGGAGACGCTGGAGCACATGAACCGGGAGCCGGACAATACAGCTGGGAGACGCGAAGCACATGAGCTGGGAGACCGGAGCATGACACCGGGGGAGACGCCGGAACACGTGACAGCTGGGGGGGGGGGGGGAGACGCGGAAGCACGTGACAGCCTGGGGGAACGGGAAGCACATGACACCTGGGAGACGCGAAGCACGATACAGCTGGGGACGCGGAACAGACACGATGACAGCCTGGGGGAGACGCCGGAAGCACGATGACAGCCTGGGGAGACGCCGGAAGCACGATGACAGCCTGGGGAGACGCCGGAAGCACATGACAGCCTGGGGGAGACGCCGGAAGCACGATGACA
>JAMYXO010005480.1:0-15360 GCA_033310375.1 Conus canariensis
TCGACAGCTGAGTCGTCACTCATGTTGTATAGAGTCTCTCTTACCCGCCCCTGGTTTGCTTGTAGTTAGTTCCACTTAAGGGTGAGATTAACGTCTAATTGGCCTGAGTCCCTTAAGGACAAGGTTACTGCAGACATAGGTCTGCATCATTGTGGCAACTGCTGTCGCCGGCAGTAGTGGGTGGGTTTCAGTAGGGGTCGTCGCATTCCTCACTCGTGTTCCTGAGCTCGTGTTCCTCTTGAACGTTGGTTCAATTTTGGTCGTGTTCCTCTTGAACGTTGGTTCAATTTTGGTCGTGTTCCTCTTGAACGTTGGTTCAATTTTGGTCGTGTTCTTCTTGAATGTTGGTTCAATTTTGGTCGTGTTCTTCTTGAACGTTGGTTCAATTTTGGTCGTGTTCTTCTTGAACGTTGGTTCAATTTTGGTCGTGTTCTTCTTGAATGTTGGTTCAATTTTGCTCGTGTTCCTCTTGAATGTTGCTTCAATTTTGCTCGTGTTGCCCTTGAATGTTGGCTCAATTCAGGTTGTTGGTCGACCGACGATGGGCGTCGGTGTGTGTGTTGCCTTCATTCCCCCAAACATCAGGCTGTCTTCAGGACCACCGGGCGGCCTTCTTCATGCTCGGATGGCGATGGTCCTGTGCCGCGTGAGGCCGCCTCAAGGAGGGAGCAGGACGAAGGTCGCTGGAGCGCTGCACGAGTCCCTAATATTCGGCGGGTACTCGCTGACTGCGGCCGAGAGGGCAAATTTTCAGTCCAACCCCATAAGGAGTGCCCACTATGTCTGCTGCCCCAAACAGACCATAGCTTTCGCCGATCGCCCCACATCTCCAGGAGCCGTCCCCCGGCGACACAGGCTAGACCCGCCGTCACCCACATGGCTGGACGGTTGGTTGCGCCGCCCAACACTGATCTCTCACATCAGTGTCCTTCAAAGGAGAGCTGCCACCTCTCCCCTGGCGTCCACTGCTATGCCACATTCTCAGCGAACTGGTTTGCTTGTAAGATCCGAAGCGTCTTTATCACGACGGAGTCTGATAGGTTATTCCAAACACAGCACAGCAGCACATGCAAACGTTTCCTGGCAACCGGTCACGTGATCCCCTGATATCAGGAATTCTAAAGACAACACAGCATAATCTGTATAAATGTTTGTAGGCCCGTAACAAGCAGCATTTTGAAGCAGAATAATTCCTTTTGCCGAGGATAGGGTCTAATTAAACCCCACTGGACGTCTGTATATGTTGCAGTCGTGATCTGGTTGTTTTCAGCGTTCTTGTTGTTTCCACTACTGCTGGACCGGTAGTCAGTGAAACCAAACTATGTGGGAATATGTTAAACTGACAAACATTTTGTCGCTGTTTGTTGCAGGTAGTCGTGGTGGGTGTTCTTTTAGTTGTTGCTGCTGTTCTCTCTCTCTCTCTCTCTCTCTCTCTCTCTCTCTCTCTCTCTCTCTCTCTCTCTCTCTCTCTTTCCGGAATTCTCATTATTCTTCACAGTTCTCCACCCCAGCAGCTGCATCACTCCCATCACCACTTTCTTCCTTTTATGTGCGTCTGTGGAATGGAGTCGGGAAAACTCAGACAAAACTATGATCTCGGTTTATACACTGTGACAGACAGGAATGCGGTGTTACATTTTTGGCAAGATAGAGGTGTGCCGGTGTAACGATCCATTTTAACTCCCCCTCCACTTTTTAACTCCCCGGGAGTTAGAATTAGCACGTGCCAATTTTAACTCCCCGGGAGTTAAAAACAAACCATGCCAGAATGACTCCCCCCCCCCCCCCCCCCCCCCTGTTTTAGATTAACTCCCCCACCCCAAAGCATTCAGTTTTATGTGTTAGCAACAATATGAGAAATAAACATTTAATATACACCCCCTCCCTCCCTCTCTCTCTGTCTGTCTGCCTGCCTGTCTGTCTGTCTCCTCCCCCCCCCCCTCTCTCTCTCTCTCTCTCCCCACCCCCCAACTTTCTTTCAGTCTCTCGCTCATTCTCTCACTTTCCTTGCTTGTCTGTCTGCCTTTTTACTTGTCTGTTTGTCTGTCTTAATCTCTCTCCCTCTCTCTTTGCTTGTATCTCTGTCTGCCTGTCTATTTGTTTATCTATCTCAGTGTCTCTGTCTCTAGTGTCTCCCCCCACTCCCCCTCTCTCTGTCTGTTTTTCTTTCTTTCTTTTACTCCCCCCCCCCCCTTCTCTCGTTCTCTCTCCTCCTCTCTCCCTCTGCATGCTTCTAGTCAGCTTTGTTTACTATTATTAGTGTTTATCAAAGACAGATTGGATTGATAGGTTTTTATGTTAGCCTAAGATCTTTATCCTTGTCAAGTAAAGTTTTCAAGTGTCATGTGTGAAGTGTCTCTCTGCAGTGTGTGTGTGTGTGTGTGTGGGGGGGGGGGGGGGGGGGGGGGGCAGTCCTGGCATAAGGCCAGAATGACACCACCCCCCCCCCCCCTTCTATTTTTTAACTCCACGGGAGTCAGTCTGGATCAACATTTCTTGATCGAAGGTAATTCCCCGGGAGTTAGTTTAGGCACGTGCGTATTTTAACTCTAGGGGTAGGTCAGACATCTGCTAAGTCGTAGCCACGAGACCCTCTTCTTAAATTCTCTCATCTCAGTCGTTAATTCATTTATCCATCAGCTTAACATCATGCGCAGTGTGGTCTCAAATCTTAGCGGATGTAGTGTAGCGTATATGGACTAGTCCCGCGCGCAGTGACGACTCCTTGATGACACTGACACTGAAACTGAAATCTTGCCTTGCGGATGGAGATGTTACGTAAAGTTCTGGATGAATTTACTGAAATCATACAATTCAGAGTAGGAGACGCCCCCCTCGGATTTTCTTATTACAGCTTCCATCTCTAACTGCGTAAACACGCAATGTCTGTCTGGCGACAAGTTAACAGCGTATCTCTACTGGTTTAGAGCCAAGCTAAACACGCAATGTCTGTCTGGCGACTAGTCAACAGCCTATCTACTGGTTTAGAGCCAAGCACCAACACACCCAGACAAATCCCCCCCCAGTTTACACAAGTCAGTTATCTGCGTGCTGCCGGTTCTCTCTTCTCTTGTTTACACGTCAGCCCAGTTGAGACTTGTGATGTTGCTAATGTTCGCTATCTCGTCTGGGTGATAGGATTTGAAAAACAGAACTGTGACCGCTTCTCAGTAGCCTATCCAAGAGTGGCTGGGGTATTTTAAGAAAATGTCGTCGAAAGGGGAGATCTCGGTCGCTGAAAATAACACAGCGACTCTATACTGAATTCCAATGGTAAAAACGGATTAATCGCGTTGTTTGCAGAGTTCTTTGGTTGGTTTTGTTTCGATTTTGTGTGTGTGTTTTGTTCTGTGTTTGATACCATCTTCGCTGCTAGCTTTCAGAGGCCTTTGGATTAAACAATTTTCATATGAACGATGAGAACACGAGTGTGCAATACTTTGGTTCGCTTGCCTGATCAGTTGTCGCCCTTGCACTGCCCCCATTTTCCAGAGACGTGTTCCTTGTCGAACAGAGGTATTGTGGAGATAAATCAGAGATGTGTACGATTGCCATTTGGCGACTGCTTTGTTTCTTTAAATCAAGTTGAAGTTTATGCGTTTCAAGGCTGGGATGAATTCCGAAGTAAACGAGGAAAATTGGAATAGACTGCAGTGTTAGCTTGCAATGTATTTCATATTAACAGTGTAATTGCAAAATAATTCAGTCAACAGTGACGGGAGTTGGCACAGGCAGTCTGCAATGTCAGTGAGCATAAAGATAATTATTTTTCTTTTTTTTTTCCCCCCCGACACGTGTTGGAAAAAAACCCATTAAATTACATTGTCTTTCACATCTCTCATATCATAGACGGACCGATGTCAACCACATACACCCTATTTATATATATAATTTTCATATGCACACACACACAGACGTATGTGTATGTGTGCGTGTATAAAGTGGGAGAGGGGGAGAGAGAGAGAGAGAGGCTGTTAACGATGTTTTAGAGCAGGATTCCCTAATCTTTTAAACACCACTTTGATACAACTTTAACAGCTTTGAAGGGAAAAAAAAAAGATAAGATAGTCCCCCGTCGCCTTCAGGTATGTGTGCATGTGTGTGCTTTGGAGCGTTTTCACATGTGGTTTCACATGGATGGTGTTTATACCCCCCCCCCCCCCCCCACCCCTTACTGCGCTGTGCATAAACAGCTATTGGCCTCCGAGAGAGTGCAAGTGTAAAAGTGTACGTGTGCTTGTAAGCATGAACATTCTATTCATCTTCTATTCCCTCCTCTTTCCAACATGCAAGGATGACAGAAAAAGAACGGCAGACAGTGCGACCAGTCACCATCAATCGATCAATCCACCAATTTGTCAAAGTCAACCATTTCTCATTTCAATTTCTTTTTATTTCTTCCGGTTTGATTTTTTTTTTTTATCCATTAAAAAAGTGATAACACATAAAGCATTTTCTCTTGGGAAATGCACAGATCTATATATATTTATGTACATGATAATATACATCTTGCACCTGACATGATCATAAATCAATTCCATGCTGGTTTTGCAAAGTTTCATGAATGATGCCAACTGGAGAGATCAGATCTCATAAAATGACTAAAAAACAAACACAACGATCAAAACCCATTCACATAACTTATCACATTTTCCCCAACCAAGCTCCACCCAAAGAAAACAAAAAAACGGGTAAAGAAAAAGTTAACAGGGCATTTATGGCTTGACAGCCCTCTGCGTGACTTTGAAGATGTGCTCACAATGCTGTAAATACACATTTCTCAAGTCAAATGCCTTTTTGCCCAAATCGTACCAGAAGGATCTGAATACAAGTGTTCATATCAAGTTGCCAAACGGATGCAACAATCATTGAAGTAACAAGCCTCAACCTGTCATCTGAAGAAAACAGATGGTGAAGGTATAAACAATAATGAGAGGGGGAAAAAACCCAAAAACGATGCAGGCAGTAACTCAACCTGTATTTCCATGTTTTAACTTCCATGTGCTGTCATAGTATGAAAGATTTGCTCCAGGATAATTCACCCTTTAAAATGGAGAAGGTTCCTGTACCTCGAGAACAGAAACATCCCCTCAACCTGCCAAAAACGTATTATTTCCGATCGATTCTTTCATGTTGTCCTTTTACCATCTCAGTTTGGATTTACCGACGGCTCTCTATATAAAATAAATAAATAAAATGATCAAATACAAATGAATAACGACATGTTTGAGTGGACATTTTGACCAATACTTGGGCAGCACCTGACCACGTTTAATTAATGATTAAAATCAGCAAACTCATTCCATGCAACCAAACACGCGCACACACAAATGGTCACAGAAGTACTATTCACAACGGAATGAACACAAAACACATGCTTTTGCAAACCACACCTTCATGTCCATGTATTCCACTATCCTCTAGCCTTTTTCAAACACATGTACAATCCCGGTAACACACCTCGGCCCTATTTTGTAGTTGTCAATGCCACGGCTTTCACACATCGGTCATTCACACTGTTCTCTCTTGCATAATGCAAAAACACGCTTCCTACATCAGTTTTTCGCACTCTTCTTCTCTCACATGTTTGTACAAAACGACATCATATACACTCTGTCTTTTGTTTCTAAATCATTCCCTTATTTACTTGCACATTACCAAAGTGCAGAAGCAAACATTTTTCCGCAACTCAAAACCTCTCACAATCTGAACTACAGCAATGTACAAATTCCTCATGTTTAAGAACACTCTCGTATGAATACGAGGACCTCATCATGTACACACACATTCCCTCGTTTTTAGACCATTTACACTAAACTCTTGCGCACTGCCAAAGCATAGAACACATTTCAGCAACTCGAAATTTTTTTTTTTTTTTTTTTATAAAACTTGTATAACAGTACAGTGGTACAAACATTCACCATGTTCAACACTTCTCACTCTCCCTCCTCTCCCTTTCTTGTTTACTACACCACCGTTCATCATTCACACCACTGTTCATAACCCTTGCAGACAAACATGTCAATTCTCCATTCTTTCCATGCTTCAAGCTTCTGCCATCAACATCCCTATTCTGATCATCTGTGACACATTCAAACTTATATCAACCTATGAGCATTTTCCACAGGCGTGCATTCCCACAGAGGCCATGTCGGTCCTAAGCAGGTCACCTTGTCTGGCCTCGCACCACAGTGCAGTGACCCACACATCGTCGCACACTTCTGTCGTGAGAACCACATTGTCCCCCCCATGCAGCCACACTGTCCCCCCCCCCTCCCCCCCTCATGCAGCCATTCTTTCAACATTACCGCCACACCATCACAGATAAGCTGAAGTTGAAGCCCAAGACAGCAGTACCAGCTGAGGGCAAGTAATGCAAACATGGCAAGACCAAACTCCTTGGACACTGACCAGTTTTACAGTGAAGCTAATGCGACGAATCTCGTCTCTGAAAGCCAGGCCGTTTTTAGTTTTACTTGTGCATCCAATACTGAACTCTGCACGTCTTCTTAATAAACTCTGCACATCATCTTAATAAACTCTGCAAGTCTTCTTAATGAACTCTGCACGTCTTCTTTGTAATTAAACCTTCCTGGAATAGGCATTTCAACGAAACTTCAGCAACTAAACTAAACGATCTTTTGAAATAATGCCCGACACCAGGTTACAACAAAAGCCAAGATCTTGTTCGCCATTTCCGATGATGCCTTATTAGCACCCTCCTACACAGTTGGAATATGAAGAACCTGTAATTGGAAAATAAAAGGTTGAACTTTGCAAAAATAATGCTAAATGGCCACATCTTTAAATTGCTTAATCCTAATGCAGGTTCAAATATTTCCCTTTGGATTATATTAAAAAAAAAAAAAAAAAAAAAAAAAAAAAAAGGGTGGGAGGGGATTATTCTGCAAATATACAAGTGACTTATCTCCCTTTTGATTTTGGAATCGGACAAGAGTTCTCTGGTCTGAGCAAAGAGACATTACATTCCCCTTAGCCAAGATTTGTTCGCTCCGCTTTCACTGCAACCATCTTCAACTGCTCTGCAGCACTGACCTCTTCATCGGCTTTGCCAAAGCACAGCTCAGGATTCTACAGGCTTATGCTGAAAAGACATGGAAATGAAGTGAATCGAAAAAAATCAGTTCCACTCTGACAGTGTGCCATTCTTGTCAGTATCAGCTGGTTTTGATCACTTTGGAATTTCCAAGTCTTCAGCATTCCTCTCTCCCTGCACCCAGTCCCGTTGGCGTCTGCTCCAAAACGCTGATGCCGACCAGTGTACAGCCGATCACAACTACGCAGCTGGTGCATCGCCATTTGGTTGTTGTAGTTCGTTGGAATTGCTTCAGGTCCATCACAAACATGTGCAGGACTAGAAGAATGACGCAATATGTTACAAGTCACTCAGATTGCAAGTCTATTTATTAGTTATCTGTGACTGTCGCTGAGTGGCCCAGTCGGAAGACGGCGCGGCCTGTGATTCGGCACTCACAGAGATCATCGAACACCTGGCTCATGTCTTCGATGGGGAACACAGCATAGCATGGTGGACTCAGCTGCAACACACAAAAAATTTGACTACATAAGTGAAAAGCACAGACGGAAAGTTTCATAACAAGGTTTAGTTCTATCACAAAAACACAGTATGTTGCAAAAAAGTTTGCATTTGCCTAACTAGGTCTAGTTCTATCACGTACACACACAGCATGTCGCAAAAAAAAAAACAAAAAAACTTTCGCCAGCTCATTAATTGTATCTCAAAACCAAACTACCTCTACCTCCCAGATTAGGAGCCCTTAAGTTTTCATGGTCTGTCTGCTTAACTCTCAGCACTGCCTCTCCCCGAGTTCTTTACGATTTCCTTTCTTGCCGTGTCTCCTATACTTTCCCTTTTGTGCAGAACAGGAAGACAATTCCTTACTTTTACCATAACTTCTGAAAATGTTATAATTCAACTAGAGTCAAACATACAGAAAAGTATAACGTCAAAGAAAAAGATACATCAAAGCTGAGCTTATTCCTAGTCAACAGGTTCAATTTTTTCCCCTTCAATCTATTTAGAACACCACTATAAAAACAACAACTTACAAGTCGGTGCAAGTCAAACTGATCCATTTTACAAATGTTCAAAGGTTGGTCATTATCAGTTTCAATCAGCGATTGGTTTTATTAACGGGTGAATGAAAAAAAAAAAAAAACGTATCTGAGCAGTGATGAGTAAACTTCCTCTTCACAATATTCATGAAAAGTTCAAGGTACCAGGATTATAATATGGAGGAATAAAATGAAAAAAAAAAAAAAACCATTGGGAAAAAAGCTCACAACAAAACAAAAGAAAGAATAAATAGATTAAAAAAAAACAACAACAAAAACCCAGAACTTCTCACCTTTCCTCCAGCAACAAAGGTGATGAGGTCTCGCAGCTGGTTCATGTTTCCCCGGGGGATACCCACAATGCTCTGCTGTTTGGAGGCCAGCGTGTTGAGAGAGATGTTGATGTCGCTCACGGAGCTGCCCCCGACCAGTATCATTCCCTCCTGAGTGACCAGGTACAGAGACAGAGACTGTTAGAGCTGGGTTAGTCAGCACTGGCAAAGGGCAAAGGGCAACAGGTCACACGGCATCCACATAGACAACACATACACTGGTATATTCATTACTAACACACATGCATCAAAGTGGAAAACAGGAAACAAAAAATATATCACTATTAACAGAAAGCATACACCGATTACAAATATCAACTGCACTGGTCTTTTTTTTTCCTTCTTATATCAACTACAATCCTTTCAGTTTTATCGCCCACATTACATTTTGCTTTCATATTGAAGCCAACTAACTTTCCTGCTAAACCTTTAAAAATCCTGTTTCACTGAAGAAGACAACATATAAAGTGGGGAAAAAAAACAAAAAAAACCCCACACACACAAACATACACTTACTCTAGTAGTGTCCCCATTTCTGGACACAATAATCACTCATTATGTTGGTTTCTTTACTATCCGGTCTCTTAAAAAAAAAAAAAAAAAAAAAAAAAAATCAACATTTTCTTCCTTCTTTTTCAAGAGAACTGAGGCACACAATGTAACTTAAAATCAATTACTAGGACTATAAATGCAATATAATTAACTTGAAACAAAACAGCAACAATGCCTTCGCAATGTACCAAATTCACGTTCAAAATCGATCAAGATAAAACCAGAGACAGCAGAGTCAATACTCACTCGGTTCAGAACTTTCAAGGACCTCTGCATGGTTCTGGGACTGCTGATGAAGTCGATGATGACATCCACCCCTCCCCTGCAGGTATCGACTGTCCGCTCCACGATGTACTCTTCGTGGTCTTCCTCGTTCCAATGGACAATGTCGTAACAGCCATGATCTTGGGCTGTCAGCAGCTTGTCAATGGAGCTGTCGGCAACGTACAGTCTGACCCCACTGTACATCGAAGCGAGGACCAGCTGAGCCAATCGGATTGTCCAGAGACCAAGGCCTCCTCCGCCGACAACCAGGACATTCACGCAGGCTGCAACACAGAAAAGAAAAACCCTCTCAATTGCTTTTCAAGGTTTTTCTTCAGAGGGGTGTGTGTGTGCGTGCGTGCGTGTATGTATGTATGTGTGTGTGCGTGTGTGTGTGTGTGCGTGCGTGTATGTGTGTGTGTGCGTGCGTGTGCGTGTGTGTGTGCGCGTGCGTGCGTGTGTGTTACACAATTTCTTCTATTTCAAAGTAATCGATCAATCATTTATATGCTTTGGTTATTCAGTGCATGTCTGTTCATTGTAAACTTGTGGTGGAAATATTACCTTACAAGATAATGGCAAGTTCATTTCTAGTAGTTATCCACTGAGTTAATCTCTCCATCTGTATCGATACATTAAAAACACATGACTTGCTCAAACAACATGCACACATGGGGCAAAAAAGTCAACGACCGAACACTTTGTGCACCACCAGCACTTACATTTCACTTGCTGCAGCTTTTCCACGTGGGGTCTGGCTGCCAGCAGAGCGGCGTAGGCTGTGAGAGCACCTCCTGGCAACATGGTTGCCACCTCCAGAGGAAAATCTTCGGGCACCTGCATGACCTGACGCGTGTCCTTGACGGCCAGGTACTCAGCAAAGCCGCTGTTGGACAGCTGTTCATCAGGGAACAGTACCACCTTGTCCCCAGGTGTGAAGTTACCATTGGGAACAGAGTCACCAACAGCGTGAACGATGCCAGCCACCTCCATACCTGTCACAAACAAACCTCCAGCTTATGCCAAGCACTGAACTATTTGGCTTTTTTTTCTTCTTTTTTTTTTTAAGAAAAACTCCATTTCAATTCAACTGATGCTACTTGTATCCCACTGATCATTAAATGATGTTCTGCTCCATCAATCCTGACAGAATGCCCTTTTTATTTCCAACAGTTACCAAACGATTCCATAATTTACAAATGATCAGGTTTTATAACAACTGTGAAATTACAAACCTAAACCTTTAACACACACACACACAACCAATGGTCAACAGCAGCAGCAAAAACAATTGAACAAGGGTAAAAGGCACTATAACACCGACACTTTTTTTTTTTCATTTGAGTCATCTCATGATCAGAGGTGTATAATTTTTGTTCATTGCTAACCCCTCACATTTAATTTAGCACATTTTGTAAATATGTTAAAACCATTTCCTCTTTCAGCTATCAAATTTTCTGTGCAATTTTGTCAACAAAGACAAAAAAAATACAGAAATAAATTTTCCCTACTACGATTTATCAAGAAAACCATTTGTATGCTTTAGCAAGGAGTTATTTTTACTATCAATGACCAGTCCAAACACAAAAATGTGAACCCCTATATCATGCAAGGCATCCGACGAGAAAGAGCGCTGCCTCAATACAATCAATGTGTCCAATACCTGGGAAACGAGCACGGATACGTCTTCTCTGCAGGCGGCCTTCTGAGTAACAAGCACCCACATACTCGATCTGAAACATGAGAGTAAAGCAAAGGTAAGCTATACTGTTTAAACATATGGGCAAGGGAGGGGAAAAGAGTATACTCCTGGAGAAGGAATAGAAATGGTTGCTAAAAAGTCTCAGACATAGAAAAAATAAAACAAAAAAAACAAAAACAAAAAAAAAAATATCGAGCTGGAAGGTAACAGTTTTACAGATAGAAAAAAAAAGCCTTCTTCTGACTAATGAAAACCAGCATCTAAAATTGAGTGGGGGTGGGAGGGGGTTAGTGCAAGATAAAAGGGGTTTTTAGTAGGATTGGGGATGTACCAATAATTTAAAAAAAAAATCTTATAACCTTATAACCCGTAATATACAAACTTGACAATAACATCTTTCATATAATGACAAACATTTGAAAAAAAAAAAGTTTTGTTGGAGAAACTACTAAGGATGCAGACTCTACCAACTACACTGCATTCTCTAAACCCGATATTCAAGACTTCATAATCGCTGCTAACAATTCCGACATTTACCTTGACAACAATGCCCTCCTTCGGTGTGTCCGGGACGGGCACAGCGGCCGAGGGGCACATCTCGGGAAAAGGATTCACCATCATGGAGCTTGGCCTGTTCATCATCACCTGAACGTTGTTGTTGCTCTTGTGGTGAACTTCGTTGTCCAGCATCTTGAATCAAGTCTGGAAAAAAAAAACATCAGGATTTCATACAGACCTCAATTCCTAGCACAGACACATGAATCTGGAAGCTATGTCAAATCAGTGCTGAATTCTGACAAAATTCAAACGCCCGCAAGCATGTATGGCAGCCTAAAACATCATGTTCAAAGGAAAACTAATGGTGGCGCAAGAAGAAATCTAGGCTCTCTCTAAATCAAGCACCACCCCTTGGATTTGTTCAATATTAAATGCTTTTCTTTTCATTTGTGTAAAATGCGAATTAACTAACTACTCTAAACCACAGGGATAGTGCTAAACTTGATTGGTTGCTGATGTGCTTTCTTGTGTGATGGTGATATCAAAAGCAACCTTTTTTTTTTTTTTTTTTAAAAATACATTTTCATGTGTACATGAATTCTCATGTGTACACTTTGTATAGCATGAAGAGCGTATGTCTGTCTGTAAGTGTGAACAGCAGTTATTTTTAGGCAAGTTTGCAAACAGCCTGTGAAGCATTACTTAAACTTGGATCATTCACTGCCTTCGTTTTTAACACCGGAATTAAAGTTCAATGAGCACTGCCGCCTATAGCCTACATACTTGTCACCACAGCCTCATCCAAAACATGCGCAGTCATCTGTTCATTTTTATGTACACTCATAAACTTGTAACACTAAAATTCAAGTGAAGTTTAATGAGCATTGACATACAAGTCTTGTCACCACAACTCCATACAAAACACATGCAATCGACCATTTATTATTGTGTGAACTCCAATGTTTCACCAGGAACAAAACACGAATAAAAGCCGAAGTGCCTTCACATGTCCACTCTAACCCACCGCATGGATGTCCGTGCGCAATGTCCCTTCTTTTTTGTCGTTGTTGTTAACGACGAAATCAGAAACAAAGAGAAAGCGCTGACGCTAAACCTATTTTTTGTTGCAAAGTAGGCGGCGATGACCTCACTTTGTCACAAGAAGAATCAATCAGACGCGGAGGTCGAGCAACCCAGTCAATGTATGCTAACACACAAGGTCACCAAGGTCGTCCAATGAAACAAAGCCTTTTGTGTGTCACACACCAACACAGCGTTTTTCAACGATTTCGAGTAAAAAGTCGATTAACTCGGTTCCTTTCCACTCAAAAGCTTGAAATTGTACTAGATACAGCTGACCGGAGTATTAAATCACAAGTATTCCACATAAAAAGTCGCAATTCAAAATGGCTTCAGGACAGCCTGCCGGCTCTCGCAGCCTTGACCTTGCGTGATGGGGCCATGATCAGCTGGTGGTAGCTTAGCTCATTGGAAGTGCACACAGTATCTCGGTTAAGCTATATCGGTTATCTCACATTGTCGCTCGCCTGTCAACCGACTTTTACTTTCAAACCATAACACTGCCGTTACAATCTTACGCAAGGCAACGGCCGATAAGGACAATTTTGTCTGTGCCTTCGTACCTCAGGCATGCCTTAAGCAAGTTCGAGTGGAAAGTTCGGATACGAAACCTACACGGTGACAGTGATGTTACTTTACTACACTGCCTGTAAAAAGTCTATATAATATAAACTGATTTCCCGCTTCAAGCCCTCTCGATCAGTGCTAATCCTCGCCCTTTATTATACTCTGTGCACGTATCAATCGTCAAATAATCTTCCTTTTTTTTTTTTCTTCAATCGTCAAAAGTAAACATCAGGATAGAAGACAATTCACGGGTCTACGTCACGGTTAAGAATAATGAGTACTTAAACTCCCACACCCATTCCCCAATCCTCTAGAACACGGTTTAAAATGAAACTTGGCGAACAAATAAAATTCAGGATTTTTCGCTCAAGGATCTCTATCCTCCACCCCCTTTCGACTTCACCATCTCATGGCCTCTATTCATTTACCAGTAACAGTTTCACACAAATCGATAGCACTTCAAAAACAAACAACAAGGATCTAACGTACACATAAATGCCGTAGTAATGAGATTTTTTTTTTTTTTTTTTTGACAGTCCATCCAATACATATTACTAGGTCAAAGACACCAGTGTAGCTGACGACATTTTTTCGCCAAGCCTCCGATAAAACAATAAGGAACGCTCGTTTAAGGCATCAACACTTCTAGAAAACAACTACCCGAAAAATCACATGAACTGAAACAAAAAAAACAAAAAAAAACGCAAGAAAAACAAGTTTACAAATAAAGCGTATGCCGTCGAATGTGGCAAAGCTAAGAATTGGGTCAAAAAGCAAAGTGACTAAAACGAGTAACTACTACTATCAGTAGTGCATCATGATTAAAGTTAACTTACGGAATTTCTGAATTAAAACCAAACTGATGAAATAGTCAAGGCAAGCGGAAATCTTTTCGTGTTAGTCTGATGGAAACGCCCCACCTCTTCTGGCGGGGTGCAAGCACAATAAAAAATGGCCGGAAAAGACAAGCGACCTTATAGGGGAAATCGGGGAATCATCCATGAGCACGTGGACACGACCGAATAAACAAGTCAGCTAGAAGCGCGAAGCGAGGGTCAAGGCACCCCCGGCGAGAGAGTGATGGCTAAAAACCGTGGGGATCTTCGGAAACTGAAAGTCGGTTGACGGGAATTTAAACCAATCAAAGTTTTTTTTACAGAAACCACCGAAACTTTGTGCAAAATTGTAATACATGAATCAATGCTTCAATTATACAGTAAAAGTTAAACTGACAATGTTGTGTTTAACCATGATCACTTGTGCGGAATGCATTTTGCATTCCAAACGTACTCCTTTCGAATGTTTCAACTAAAATTACCATGCGGCGTGAAGGGGAATCCATGCGCCTGTCACTGATAGCGGTTTGTGCGTGCAGCCGAGCATGTGCACGCGGGCAGCATACGGTTGCCAGGCGAGATAGATTAAAGAAGAGAGAGGGAGAGGGGGGGGGGGGGGTGGGGGGGGGGGGGGGGGGGTGGGGGGGGGGGGGGGGGGGGGGGGGGGGGGGGGGGGGGGGGGGGGGGGGGGGGGGGGGGGGGGGGGGGGGGGGGGGGGGGGGGGGGGGGGGGGGGGGGGGGGGGGGGGGGGGGGGGGGGGGGGGGGGGGGGGGGGGGGGGGGGTGGGGGGGGGGGGGGGGGGGGGGGGGGGGGGGGGGGGGTTTTGGGGGGGGGGGGGGGGGGGGGGGGGGGGGTTGGGGGGGGGGGGGGGGGGGGGGGGGGGGGGGGGGGGGGGGGGGGGGGGGGGGGGGGGGGGGGGGGGGGGGGGGGGGGGGGGGGGGGGGGGGGGGGGGGGGGGGGGGGGGGGGGGGGGGGGGGGGGGGGGGGGGGGGGGGGGGGGGGGGGGGGGGGGGGGGGGGGGGGTGGGGGGGGGGGGGGGGGGGTTTTGGGGGGGGGGGGGGGGGGGGGGGGGGGGGGGGGGGGGGGGGGGGGGGGGGGGGGGGGGGGGGGGGGGGGGGGGGTGGGGGGGGGGGGGGGGGGGGGGGGGGGGGGGGGGGGGGGGGGGGGGGGGGGGGGGGGGGGGGGGGGGGGGGGGGGGGGGGGGGGGGGGGGGGGGGGGGGGGGGGGGGGGGGGGGGGGGGGGGGGGGGGGGGGGGGGGGGGGGGGGGGGGGGGGGGGGGGGGGGGGGGGGGGGGGGGGGGGGGGGGGGGGGGGGGGGTGGGGGGGTGGGGGGGGGGGGGGGGGGGGGGTGGGGGGGGTTGGGGGGGGGGGGGGGGGGTGGGGGGGGGGGGGGGGGGGGGGGGGGGGGGGGGGGGGGTGGGGGGGGGGGGGG
>JAMYXO010005481.1:5000-10000 GCA_033310375.1 Conus canariensis
AGTATACTGAGGAATAACAATTCACACAGCAAAACAATATGACACACTCTGACAAGTAGCTGACAGATTAGCATAACGAACATACACAATGACTCAATCATCAAAAGACTTAATTCAAGTGAGCGCAGATGTGCGTCTCTTAAAGGCCTTGTGGAGAGAGAGAGAGAGAGAGAGAGAGAGAGAGAGAGAGAGAGAGAGAGATTGTGTGTGGGGGGGGGGGAGGGGGGTAGACTAATTGGCAAATATGTGACAATTGGCTAAAATACAGACAGCTCGGTGGACCGTTGGTGCTGTGATGCCATCTGCTGATAACATGCACGTACGCCATCTGCGGGGGGAAAAAATTACATAATCTAGACTTGTCAAATCGGCCTCAACATGATAGCGTGGTCGAGGGGAGTCTCCCGGCTTGTAAGAAACGAAGAACTACATCAGTTTAATAGCAAGTAACTACTACTAACCTGTTCCTATATTGGTCTATAGGGGGTTTTCGGTATTTCAAGGGTTTCCGGGCGTTTCCGGTAGAACGTCATACCGGGCTGTAATTGCGTTTTCCAGTTTCATGTTCGTCCAAACTAAAGCTAGTGCTGTTCAGTCCTCTGCTTAAAGAAAAAAAAATGAAAAAAAGAAGAAAAATGACAAAAACAAAAACAAAAACAAAAAAAGAAAGAAAGAAAGAAAAAAAAATTGTTGGTGCATGTATACCGGCTGGTTCCGCCCACCAAAAGCTCTCCTTCATTACACAGTATTGTTCTGAAACACTTTTACCCTATCACGTTCAAAACATTCATCCCTGACGAATGCGTCTAAGTGTACTTCAACCATTCATCGAAGCTTGAACACTGACCTGGAATTTGCACCATAGTGTTGGACTGAATGGGTTTGTTTTTTGTAATTCAGCCAACCATGAGGCCATTAGAGAGAGAGGAGGGGGGGGGGGGAGGGGGGTCCTGTTTGTAGGCAAAGGGATGCGAATTAGACGATTGATTTCTGTTTCCCTTTGTTCGTCTGTTTGCCAGAAAAGTCCGAAATAATGCGATGGCCATGATCGCTGTTTTGGGGGTTATTTGTCCTCTCTCTCTCTCTCTCTCTCTCTCTCTCTCTCTCTCTCTCTCTCTCTCTCTTCTCTCTCTCTCTCTCTCTCTGCAGTCAGTCTAGTCTCTGGAGTGTTTGTTTATTTTTCCTTATTCTTTATTTCACATACGAATATCCATCCCCTAAACTTGGTTCTTATCGATTGTTCTTCCATTGTTTTAGAAAGCCAACACACATGATCGAAATTACTACAAAGGTACTTGTGATGAAATATGTGTTGCTGATTGTATGAATAGATTACAAGATGGAGAAGGCAGGAGCCAGGGGATAATATCCCAGGGGAATATCCTGTTGTGTTGAAAAAAAAATTATTCAATTCTTGATTAAACATTTATACTGATGTCATTAGTACAAAAACGGTCTTGTTGAAGCTGAAAATTCTACGTTGTTAGTTTGTATTGTCTTAGATGGATGGACATCTAAAGTGAATGACGACGTGAATAAATTTCTGAATTGACCAGTATTTAATAAAGAAGTACTGCTGGTAATGACTTTATCTTATCTAAAAGACGAAAATGGCACAGTATGTGAATTGTTTATAAGATTCCTTTCAACCGGTGACTCTTCTGTTTGAAATTGTTTGAGGAAAACCGTTCCACAGTGATGCAGGGATTTAGTCGATTAGTTTCCCAATATGTGAAGAAGACGTGACAAGACCAATTCCAGCAAATATAGAAGGATTTCATCAGTGATGTAGGCAGCATTCTTTGTTGAATAAATATAGCACAGTGGATTACGAGAATGTATGTACATTTACGAAAGTAAGTTCAAAGGTTTGTGTTTACCAGTAATTACTGCGAAGTCGTAGCCACGAGACCCTCTTCTTAAATTCTCTCATCTTAGTCATTAATTAATTCATCCATCAGTTTAAAATCATGCACAGTGTGGTCTCAAAACTTAGCGGATGTGGTGTAGCGTATATGGGCTAGTCCGCACGCAGTGACGCCTTCTTGATGAAGCTGAAACTGAGTAATTACTTGTATTCTATCACTTTAGATGACAAAATACTGAAAATATCGGCTGCCGGCTTTAAGTACCGATCCGGTTTTTGTTTGACAAGTCGGAAGGTGGATTTACTCGTTCATGCACTTGACTTTCATTAAATGCCAGGTCTAACCTACCGGGTTTGCTGCACCCCACTGTCGTACACCAATTTACCGTAATGTTTTAAAGAAAATTTTTAGCGCGATCATTTACAGGCGATCTTCAAGCCAAATCTTAAAGAAGACATCTAACTGTGGATCAGATGTTTGTCATATTAACCCCCCCCCCCCCCCACACACACACCCCCTACCCCACCCACCCCCACCCCCTTTCTCTCCCTTAGAATTAGAACGGTGCGAGCCGTCTGTCTCACCCTATCTGTTACAAGAGAAAATTACGTCATGCCGCGCGGACGTCAATCTTATCGGCCTATCTCCCTTCCCCTCTCAACTCTCCTTCCCCACCCTGGGCGATACTACACAGCAGGAAAATTTACCTTGCGTGGTAACAATGGCCAGCCTCACCCCCCCCCCCCCCCGCCCCCCGCCCCCCTCCCGGCACTATCTTCACCCCCCTCCCCCCCCCCCCCCCCCCCCCCCCCGCCTCTATCCCGTGTCACAAAGGCACAGGAGAACTAAAACCTAGCCTATGGAAGTGACATGCCTATACTTACCTATGTGTAAGTCAAAGTTGATGTGTGAAATTGCACTTAACTTGTGTCAGTTCTCTGTTGTTCAATCGAATGTTGAATGTTTGAACTTCTCTCTTCAATTCTGTCTCTCGGAGCTACAAGTACTTGTAAGAGTACAGGCCTAAGGAAAATTATCTCAGAGCCATTCTTCATTATTTTACCAAGACCCGGAACAAAATAAAAATTTCTTTGATGACTAGTACCGGAAAGTTGCTCCTTCCACCACTAGTAAGAGAGAGGGTGTGGGTGAAATGTTAAGATAATTCTCATCGAGAAATTATTCCAAGTCCTTCCCCTAGAGGACCCACCTACCATCCAATACCTCTCGTCACATTTGGTGATATATTCACGGACTAAATTAATTGTACGTCTACAGTTTACCAAGGAGATGCTTGCAATTTTTTTCCTCTTTGTTTATCAACGATTTGGGGGTGAAAATAATTGCTAATGGAAGACATGGAGTTTCATTTTCATTTGATAATTTTGAAATCCCCGTTATCTCTTAAGGCAAACACTGTAGCCATTTGACCGTGGGCGCTTCAGTAATACTTTTTTCTTTTCTTTTTTTTTTTTTCCAGTTTATTTGATCATTTGTTTGCTGCTAAGGTACAACCAAAGATAATCGTTCCGTAATGTTCTGAGTAAACAGTCTAACATGAAGCCGCTTTTAACAGCAAATCAGGACATACATTTGCCTTCAAGAAATTTTAAAGTGTTAATGGACGTACTCTTAATGATATATGTTGCGGTTCGACCAAACAACACACAGTATTTGTTGTTCTGCTGTCGCATTGCTTCGTTATCGGTTGGAGTTTGAATCAATGGAAATCAGGACTGCAGCAGGCGAAAATGATCAGGCCAGATTCAAAGTCATGAATAATTCAATTTAAATATTCATTGACTGGCGCACTTATCTTCCCCAGCCCCCACCCCTCTTCGCAGCTCCCTTCAAACACACACACACACACACACACACACACACACACACACACACACACACACGAACAAACACACACACACACACACACACACACGAACAAACACACACACACACACACACACACACACACACACACACACACACACACACACACACACGAACAAACACACACACACACACACACACACACCACACACACACACACACACACACACACACACACACACACCATGACCCTCTTTACACTCCTCCACATGCAAACCCCCAGCCCCCTCCCCCCCCCACCCCCACCCCCCTCCGCTCTTCAGGCACACAAGCACTTCCCTTCTGTTTATCATTCATAATTAGTTCACAGACACACTTGTTAGTAGCTTGAGCAAAATCTAAAAGGGCCTTTGATATGCCACGTTTTTTTCTCGAGACATGGACAATGTATACAGTTCACAAAACACGGTTATAGGATTTCCCACACAATAGTCAGCAAAACCAAACCCTGGCCAACAAAACGCGCATTACTTGGACTGCACAATACAACACACCAAACAAACCTCCATGAAATGAAACAGTAAACAGGACAAGCGGCCACGGTTCGCAAGAAGAAGCGAACAAATAAAGACGATGTTCTGAGCAACATTAAGAATGTTTTTGATGTCACTCGCACAAATCTCTGACAGACAGAAACCAGGACGGAGAGAAAACGTGTTTGAATGCAGTCAGTTTCCCAAGCAAGGTTAAGGGTGGGAGTGGGTTGTAGCAGGGAGAGGGGGTGTGGATGGGGACGGGGAGGGGAGGGAGGCGGGGGGGGGGGTGAAGGCAAGGAGTGAGGGGGGGGGGGATGTAAGGGAACTCAGAAACTCTCCGAAGACCCTAAAGAAATGCTAGAAATCGTTTGGCAGATTTTCCTTTAAATTTGCCACCCCAACAATTTGGGATTTCATTGTTTCCCATGTTGTGCATTTTGTACATTAAACGCACAGCAAAGAAGATCAACGTACGTTTTGTCCGAATTCAGAGCTCAACCAAAAAAACTTTTATTTTATCTGCATTCCTAGCACATATGTAAATTTCTATTTCTGCATTCATCATGTTTTGTCTGCATTCTAAGAAGAACTAAAAAGCTGTATTTTGTCTGCATTCAATTGAAATTTAAAACCTGTATTTTGTCTCCGCTCAAAGCACAACTAAAATGATACAGTTTCCGTATTTTTGTCTGTATTCAAAGCACAGCTATACTGTGCACAAAAAGAAACGCATATCTTTTTTGCTGAAAATATTCAGGAACATTTTGAC
>JAMYXO010005482.1:2500-7500 GCA_033310375.1 Conus canariensis
GTTTGAGTATGTGTGTGTGCATATGTGTGTGCTTATATGAGTGCTTATATGAATAATAATGGTAATTACAAAGCACTTAAATTTTCTAAAAAAGTTTCAAAGGAAAAAAAAATTAACAAAACTAATCAATTTAACAATCATCAAGGCACAGAACCGTAACCTTTCTCCGTCCTTGTCACTTTTAAGCTTTGTACATTATTCCATCTTCCCTCCCCACACTTATGCCCGCCCCACATACAACAAAAAAGGAACCTATAAATACTTCCCCAATGGAGTGCGCTCTAAGCATACAAAAAACTCATATGTTAGAGCTTGTGACTCAAAGATGGCCTGTGCACTATTTTGTCTCAATACTGGAATTATTTTTTTCATGTCTTGACATGTAACAATATGTTCACGTGTTATTTTCTTTTTACATAAACACACTATGTTTTTAACATATTTTGTTTTAAAAGCATCAAGTTTCCACCTATACATCAACGACAGTATATTTTTATTTAAACTAAAGTTATGTTGAATGATTTTAATATCAAAAGTATCAAACTGATTTTGATTGACATGTTCTATCATTCTATCTTTGAAAGTTTTCAAAATATGTTTTAACTAGATTGCACTGCTCATGTACCGATAAGGCTAGTTTAAGATACTCAGAACCAGAGATATGTTTTGCTCCACATTTAGCTGCCCTATCTACTTTATCGTTATAATAAAAGGAACAGTGTGAAGGAATCCAACAAAAGGATAACTGGGTGCCTCCTTCAATAAGCATGTGGATCAAACAGCTTACCTCAATAATCATTTCAGGCCTAGTATGCAAATGAACATCTTTTAGCGCCTGAAGGACTGATTTTGAATCTACACAAAACAGAACTTGAAATATTGTTTTGGGGAAATTCAAAAGATAATTCAAAGCCATGAGTATTGCTGTTAATTCAGCTGTGAATATGGATATGTTACATCCAATGTAAAAAGATTTCTCCACCCTCAAGTCTGGGATTAAGAATGCACAACCCGTTTGCTTACCAATACATGAACCATCTGTGTATATTTTTAACTGGTTAGTGTATTTCTCGTCAATATGACACTTAGTATAACTTGTTAGCATATTGATATTTTCATCTTTTTTGATGTTGGTGTGATCAATATCAAAATGGGCTTTTTTAAGTTCCCAGGGTGGAATAGGACAAAAAGATGGTCTGGGAGAGAAAGCTTCCTTTTCTAAAGAGACCCCAGAATCTGAAAGTATTTTTGATGTATAAGTTGCTATAGTTATTTGAGAAGTTATAGACCTTGCTCTTTTCGGAAAATCAAAATCTGATCTCATTTTAATTTCTGATTTGATATGTGTTTTTCTAGCTGTACTTTTAATGACAAATTTACAACATGTTAAATCTCTATAATCATCTAGAGGAAGTACCTGGGCTTCATAATATGTACGTGACGATGATGTGTGCACAGGAAGTCCAAGGGCTAATTTCAATGCCTTACATTCAATACTTTGCAGTTTTTGTAATAGATATTTAGGCGCATTGAAGAATATTTCTTGGGCATAAGTTACTTTTGATCTCATTAAAGATTTACATAGAGTAATCAAAGTAGCTGGATCCTGCCCCCACTTTTCTTTAGAAATAATTTTCAGAAAGTTTAATGTTTTTCTCGCTTTTGTTAATAAATATTCGATATGAAAGTTCCATGATAATTTAGATGTAAAATAAACTCCTAGAAATTTAATCTCTGTTACGTACTTAAGAGGAGTATCATCCAATGTGAAAACAGGCATACTTTCTGGGTTAGATCCACTGTTAAAAAGAATCATATTTGTTTTTTCGGTTGACAGACTTAGTCCATTTAGCTTCATATAATCCACCATCTTGTTTAGTTCTCCCTGATAGATCTTTTTGACGAATTTTATATCTCGTTGTGAAGTTTTCTTTTTTAACGTTACATCCATCCATATGCATATATCGTCTGCATATTGGACAAGAACAACATTTTTTGATAATTTGTTTGGCAGATCATACATTAATAACGAGAAGAGAAGTGGCGCTAATACTGATCCTTGAGGGATTCCCATTGAAAGTGTTCTACTTGTGGAATATGTTTTTCCTACTCTTGTTCTTATTACCCTATCCTTCAGAAAACATCTGACATAGTTGTATATATTTCCTGTCAAGCCAATGTTTTTAAGTTTGTTCAATAGCTGTAAATGCCACACTTGATCGTAAGCCTTATTTATGTCGAAAAAGGTAGCAAGAACACATTTTCGTCTAGCAAACTGTTTCTTTATATTTGTTGATAATTTCACTAAAATTTCTGTAGTGGATCGACCTTTCTGGAAACCAGCTTGATTAATTGGTATGATGTTATATTTTTCGCAGTAATGTACAAGTCTATTCATAACAATTCTTTCTGAAAGTTTACATACATGTGAAGTTAATGCAATGGGTCTATAATTCTTAGGATCCTTTGTACATTTTCCTTGCTTATGAATTGGAACAACGATCGACTGTTTCCATATTTTTGGCATAACACCATTGCTCCAACATGTACTGAATAATTTATGAAGAAACTCTACAAACTTTTCAGGCAAATTTCTTAACATTTGATTAGATATTGCATCTAAACCAATAGATGATTTTCTTAATGGTATGGATCTAATGGCTTCTTTTACTTCTTGGATAGTTATAGGAGCATTGATATTGTTACTATTGTCTGCTGTAGATTCATCCTGTGCTTTAATACCTTCTTCTTTCTCTCTGTATATTTGGTCCGTACTTGTTAGACCTTCAGTGCGGCTTACCTCAGCAAACATGTTTACAAAGGCTTCTGCTTTCTCATCAGCACTAAGAAGACTGTTGTTATCTATTTTTATAGGGTACTGTGGCGATGTTAATCCATTTTTCATAGCTTTCAGTTCCTCCCACACTTTACCAATATCTTTATGATTTTTAACTTCAGAGTTACAAAATTCATTCCAATGCTGCAACTTTGCATCATCTATAACATCTACACTTTCTTTATCTGCCTTTTTCATTTCTTTATGACTACTTGCTGATCTCTTTTTACAATAAATCTTGAATCTTTCTTTTTTCTTTTTATTGGCTGTTTCACACTTTGTGTTCCACCATATGTTTCCATTATGTTTCTTTGACTTTGTGTTTTTTATCTTCGGGATCGACTTGTCAGCTGCTGCTAAAATATATTTACAAAATGCAGTGTATTGGTCATCTACATTTTCAATAGCTGAGAACACTATGTCTGTGTTGTTAAGATTGATTTGAAAAAGTGACCAATCTGCATTTTTGTAAATATATTTTGGAATAATATCTTCTGAGATTTCCTGTTCTAATATGTCATTCAACGATATTATTATTGGAATATGATCTGAACCCAGTGGACTATCTCCTGTTTCCCACATTGAGTTTACTACAAGTGATGGAGATGTAAAGGTTAAATCAATGGCTGAGGGGTTATGGGTGGCTATATCTGGAATGCGAGTAATACTTCCATTATTTAGCAAATATAGATTAGAATCAGCTATGTTATCTAATAATCTATTACTTGTAACATAAGAGCAGCCATGATCCCAAAATGGAGCATGTGCGTTAAAATCTCCTCCAATAACCCATTTGTCTCTTTGGTCTTGGAACCCTTTTAGCCATTCTGTATTCGTATCATCAGGTCCTTTAGGAAGGTAAACTGAGGCAATGTTCAATATCAAAGAAGATGTAAATTTAACCATTGCTGCACAGCATGAAGCAGAAGGGATGTTATTGGATACTGGTGGAGTTCTTTCACAAAAATCCAGGCCTTCACGCACATAGATAGCTGTTTGTATTCGGTCCGCACATTGTTCATAAACTGGGGGGTGATAGAATCCTGGTAAATGTGGTAGATTATCGCTGTTGACATTTAGTGATTGTAATAATAATACATGAAACTTATTTATTCCAAGGTATTGATTCAAGTATGATACATTTCTTGTTATGGAGCGACAATTCCATTGGAGAAGCTTGATAGTTGGTCTCTTTTTTGTTGTCATAATAAAGATGTATATAATAAGTGAAGTGACTGAGAAATTCCTTCTTAACGTATATTAGCAGGTAAGGACCTGCACGATACCCATAAGACTTAAAACAAGAATTATGAAACATAAATGCAAAATAATAAACTAAATAGTCTTCAGTAATAAAATTCAAATTGTCACGTTAACAAGTGAGGTGGAGGAATATAACTGGGCTCCACTACATGACTAGATTTCAGTCAATATAGAGACTTGAGAGAGATGCTCCCGACACTTAGAGCATTTCATAGCGGTTCCACCAAGGTCCCCTCTCGTCCCGATACAGCATCTGAGTTCCCCAACGCCCTGGATGGGGAGGTAGGCGGCGAGATGGCTTCTTGGGCTTTTCCCAAAGGAGGTCTCGTAGATGCCGGCCAAGGTTAGCTGCCAGGATCGATGATCCTCTGGTGGTTGGATGCATCCCGTCTCTCCCGTAGTCATAGAAGTTATTGTGTGGTACGAAAGAAATAATTTTGTCAGCCAGCAGTTCTGTTCTTACAAGGGCATTGAACAATTCACGTTTAGCATCCAATTCAGCATCTTCTACTGCAGTTGCCTGACTCACAACAATGTGTGATGATGGGTGTTTCACTTTGATTTGTTTGACTGCTTTTGTGAAATCTTTGCGGACTGTTTCTGCGTCTTTCGTTTTCAAATCATTGATACCACAGTGAATTACTATAGCGTCTGGTATTTCTGAGTCGTGTGTTGAATCAACTAGTTGAAGACTCAGTTTTTGTGTGGCATATGTTTTCTGTCGTTTGGAGGTAAACCCATACGAACGGCCTAGTCTTTTCATTTGTACACCTTTCAGTATAGAATCAGAGTGTAAGATCACTGAAGGAAAGTCATTGTTCTTTTTCGTATTGGAGTCTTTGGATGACGTTTTGCTTTTCGCGTCATTTGCCTTTATGACGTCAGATTTTCTTTTCTTGTC
>JAMYXO010005482.1:12500-15357 GCA_033310375.1 Conus canariensis
GGGTCGCGAAAGACCCATGATTTTCTTTTTATATAGGACTAAATGTTTTTTCGTGCGTCGTGGGTCGCGAAAGACCCATGATTTTCTTTTTATATAGGACTAAATGTTTTTACGTGCGTCGTGGGTCTTGAAAGACCCATGCTTTTTGTATAGGACTCAAGCCTTGCCGTACGTTGTGGGTCTTGAAAGACCCATGCTTTTTGTATAGGACTCAAGCCTTGCCGTACGTTGTGGGTCTTGAAAGACCCATGCTTTTTGTATAGGACTCAAGCCTTGCCGCACGTTGTGGGTCGCCAAAGACCCATGCTTTTTGTATCGGACTGAAACTGATGTAGGCCGTGGGTCTCCAGAAAGAAGTTCATGTCTTTTATATAGGATTAAAGACTTGCCGCGGGTTGTGGGTCGCCAAAGACCTACACTTTTTGAATAGGATTCAAGCCTTGCCGTGCGGTGTGGATCTTCAAGGACTCACACTTTCTGTATAGTATCAAAGACTTGCCGCGGGTCGTGGATCTCCAAGGACACACACTTTCTGTATAGGATTAGAGACGTGCCGCGGGTCGTGGATCTCCAAGGACACACGCTTTCTGTATAGTATCAAAGACTTGCCGCAGCCGTGGATCTCCAAGGACACACACTTTCTGTATAGTATCAAAGACTTTCCGCGGTCGTGGATCTCCAAGGACACACACTTTCTGTATAGGATTAAAGACTTGCCACGGGTCGTGGATCTCCAAGGACACACACTTTCTGTATAGGATGAAAGACTTGCCGCGGGTCGTGGATCTCCAAGGACACACACTTTCTGTATAGTATCAAAGACTTGCCGCGGGTCGTGGATCTCCAAGGACACACACTTTCTGTATATGATTAGAGACTTGCCGCGGGTCGTGGATCTCCAAGGACACACACTTTCTGTATAGGATGAAAGACTTGCCGCGGCCGTGGATCTCCAAGGACACACACTTTCTGTATAGGATGAAAGACTTGCCGCGGGTCGTGGATCTCCAAGGACACACACTTTCTGTATAGGATGAAAGACTTGCCGCGGGTCGTGGATCTCCAAGGACACACACTTTCTGTATAGTATCAAAGACTTGCCGCGGGTCGTGGATCTCCAAGGACACATACTTTCTGTATAGGATTAAAGACTTGCCGCGGGTCGTGGATCTCCAAGGACACATACTTTCTGTATAGGATTAAAGACTTGCCGCGGGTCGTGGATCTCCAAGGACACACACTTTCTGTATAGGAATAGAGGAGTCCCGCACACCGTGGGTCTTGAGAGACTCATCCTTTTTCTAAAGGACGAATGCTTTGCCGTGCGTCATGGTCTCTAGGAAACTTTTTTTTTTTTTTTTTTTTTTTTGGGGGGGGGGGGGGGGGGGATGGGAATAAAACCTTGCTGTGTGTCGTGGAAAGCTTTGCCGTTATGTCGTGGTTCTCCAGGGACCCGTACTTCTTTCTCTCATGTCGTAGATATTTTTTAAAAATTCTTTTTATTCGTTTCGTTTGTTGACAAAAAACAAACATTTTTAAATTCAGATCCAGGGCTATGCTTTAACAACAAACTCATACAATTTATGGTGATAGCTGAAAACCTTATTCAATTATCAAATGAAAATCATGACTTTGGATCATTTCATTTCCAGGATCTACGACGAAGGCGAGCTACAAAATGTTACCTCCCCGACCCCTGGCCTTTACAGACATGTATTTGGTCTGGATCACAGATTGGAAACGTATGATCAGCGGATTAGCGCGCTTTTTCTCAATGGCCATAATGCACGCAGCTCCAGTGGGATGTCAGAAATCGGGCATGTCTGTCGGAAAACAGAGCGTTTCGTTAGTCAGGAATCATGGCGCGCCTCAGAAATCAGAAAGCGCGCACGATTAGCCGAGTAGCGCGCGTTTTTTTTTTTTCCATAAAGCGCGTAGGTCTATATCAGGAAGCGCGCATATCCTGTCAGAAAACACGCGTTCGGAGTCTGGAAAACACGGCGTATCTCGGAATAATCAATTCAAGAAGCGCGCCACAATTGAACGTAGCAACAGTACTCGTGTTTTTAATGGAGTCTGAAGATGAAGCGTCTTTGAATTCGTAAACTTTGCTTCATTCAAAAGGTTGCGGTTTCCCTCTTTCAGTTTCTCCCTCCTCTCCTCTCCTCTCCCTCTCTCCACCCTCTCTCTCGTCCCCTCCCCCTTGGGCCCCCTCCTCCTCTCTCTCACTCTCCTCGCACACACACACACACCACACAAACACAAAAACACAAAAAGAGAGAAAAGAGAGAAGAGAGGAGAGAGAAGGAGAGAAGAGGAAAAGGAAAGAGATGGCGCACATGGAAATCGCGCGCGTAAAACATCAAGGTATTTTAAAAAGATTTCACCTTTAGACAAAAAGACAAGCTTCTGGTGTCTAAACCCCGCTTTATGACGCGCGTTTTGGAAATGCAATGCTGTTCCGGGCTCCGCGTAGAAAGGATTTTTAAAATCGAAACAATTTAAATCAAAAAAGTTTATATACATAAATAAAAAAATTTTGCCCCCCTCTCCTCTCCACATCATCACCCCTTCCCCCCCCACTTACCCATCTTCCAACCCTCCCCCTCCTCTCTCTCCTTTTCTCCTCTCTCTCACTCACTCTCTCCTCTCTCTCCCACACACACACCCACCCACACACACACTCACAAACCCCACACAAAACAACAAAAAAAAAAACACACACAACACACCACCCAACCCCCCACACCCCACCCATTCCTCCGGCATCGCACTACCCTCACCCCAACCACAAACACCCCCCAAACAAACCAACCCCAAAAACCCCCCAAAAAACACCCCCCCCCCCCCCCCCCCC
>JAMYXO010005483.1:10000-15356 GCA_033310375.1 Conus canariensis
AGGAGGAGGAGCTGGTTGCACCAGCTGTGTTGTCTCTTTGGCCACTCAAGGCTGAAGATGCAGCCAGCCAGCCAGCCAGCCAGCCATCTGGGTCTACATCAAAACATATGCCTGTATGGTCCTGATCATCACAAGATGAAGAGGAATGAGAAGTCTAGAAATGATGGTGATGAGCTGATTACACCAGCTGTCTCTCTCTCTCTCTCTCTCTCTCTCTCTCTCTCTCTCGCGGGCCACTCACTTAAGGCTGAAGATGCAGCCATCCGGGTTTACATCCAAATATATGCCTGTATGTGTATATGTCATGGGGATCATCATCATAACAAGTAGAAGAAGACGTGAAGAAGAAGAACAAGAGGAATGAAAAAATACACTACAAATGATGATGATGATGTCCCTGGCCACTCACTTAAGGCTGAAGATGCAGCCGGCCCATCATCCGGGTACACATCAAAAGATAGACAATGCGTATGACATGGTCCTGATCATGGCAAGAAGAAGAAGAAGAAGAAGAAGAAGAAGAAGAAGAAGAAGAGGCATGAGAAAAAAAAGAATAGAAATGATGGAATGATGTACCAGCTGTATTGTCTCTCTGGCCACTCACTTAAGGCTGAAGATGCAGCAAACCCACCATCCAGGTCTACATCCAAATATATGCCTGTATGTTTACATATCATGGGGAGCATCATCACAAGATGAAGAGGAATGAGAACAAGACTAGAAATGATGGTGCTGAGCTGATTATACCAGCTGTATTGTCTCTCGGGTCACTCACTTAAGGCTGAAGATGCAGCAAACCCACCATCCAGGTCTACATCCAAATATATGCCTGTATGTTTACATATCATGGGGAGTATCATCACAAGATGAAGAGGAATGAGAACAAGACTAGAAATGATGGTGCTGAGCTGATTATACCAGATGTGTCTCTCTCGGGCCACTCACTTAAGGCTGAAGATGCAGCAAAACCCACCATCCAGGTCTACATCCAAATATATGCCTGTATGTTTACATATCATGGGGAGTATCATCACAAGATGAAGAGGAATGAGAACAAGACTAGAAATGATGGTGCTGAGCTGATTATACCAGATGTGTCTCTCTCGGGCCACTCACTTAAGGCTGAAGATGCAGCAAAACCCACCATCCAGGTCTACATCCAAATATATGCCTGTATGTTTACATATCATGGGGAGCATCATCACAAGATGTAGAAGAAGACGTGAAGAAGAAGAAGAGGAATGACAAAAAAGGCTACAAATGATGATGATGAGCTGGTTATTACCAACTGTGTTGTGTCTCTGGCCACTCACTTAAGGCTGAAGATGCAGCCAGCCCGCCATTCAGGTATACATATGTATATGTATATCATCACAAGAAGAAGAAGAAGAAGAAGAAGAAGAAAAAGAATAGAAATGGTGATGATGATGATGATAATAGAAATGGTGATGATGATGATGATATAATAATAATAATAATAATAATAAATGATAATAATAAGAAGAATAACTACAGCAGTAACAATATCTTAACATTCACCATAAAGATAGTAATAACAATAATGATAATAATAATAGTAGTGATAGCAACAACAGCAACATACAATAACAACAAGAATCATAATCATCATCATAATAATAATAAATAAATAAATAATAAAAATACTGAGAATAGTAATAACTCCAATAGAGAATAACGATAACACCAAGAATATATTGGTCATAATAGCAATCCGAGAGTAAGAAGGACATAACAATAAGGAAAACCTCCTCCAAGGAAAACCCCATTGCAGAACTGATAGAAAGAGAGAAAAAAAAAAAAAAGAAAGAAAGAAAGAAAGGACGGACGGACCCATCAATCGCGACCCTCTGGGCGACTACAAGTGACTGTCAGTCATACCAGACTTATCGGCAAGGCGCCAGAGCAGGAAAGGCGGGGCACCGCCGCGTTAAGGCTGAAGATTTATATAGCGCAGCCGTCATGAGCTTCCGCAGCGGGTTGGAAGTTGCTTAAGGTGTGGGAACAGGCGGCGAGCTGAATCGCGGCAGGGTCTCGCCCGGCTGCTCGCCCCGGCGCGTCCGCCCGTTCCGTACACGCATTCTGGTTGGCATTTTCGCGAGCGCTCGGCGTGCGAGGTCTGAGTCGGTGCTGGCGGCAAAGGGTGCGCGATCCCGCCACTCCGCCGGCTGCAGCGCTTCCCGCTTGCGCCGAGTCCCAGTTGTGAGTTCGAACGGCTGCCGCGGTTTCTCCGACGGACACGTTGGGTCTCTGCGCGGTCGGCGTCTGACGGTCCGTAGATGGGGCGTGCCATCGGTGACGACGGTCGGAGAGCGACCTCGCCGGTTCTCTCCAGCCCGGAACGAGGGCCCTAGGTGCGTGGGACAGGAGGCTCCCTCCCCTTCGGCCTCAGAGAGAGTAACGCCTGGTTCATCTCGCGAAGGACGCGCCCGTCCCATCGGGTCGTGGTCCGGCACGTGGTAACGAGCGGGCGAGGCGTACGGGGACAGGCTCCGTTCTTCCCTGCCGCCTCCCCGCTAGACCGGCCCTCCCCGGGTTGCTGCTGCTGCACGGCGCGTGAGCTGCTGCTGCCGCCGCTGTTGTCCCGGGGGCTGGCGTCGGTCGGACCGAAGAAGGATTCTCGCTTGCGATTGGGCCCTGAATCTGTTGTCCGCCGCCACCGCAGTCTCTGGTGAAGACCGACTCCGCGCGCTGTTTGCGCCGGCTCGCTAACGCGGATCGCCCACGGACTCATCATCTGTGAGAGCGGTCCCACCGGCAAGCCTGCATCGGCCGCTGTGCTGGCTCTTCTGTCCGACAAGGGATCAGGAGGAGGAGGAGGACACGCAGAACACGGGTTGCATTCTGGTTGATCCTGCCAGTAGTCATATGCTTGTCTCAAAGATTAAGCCATGCATGTCTAAGTTCACACCCTTGTACGGTGAAACCGCGAATGGCTCATTAAATCAGTCGAGGTTCCTTAGATGATCCAAATCTACTTGGATAACTGTGGTAATTCTAGAGCTAATACATGCCGACCAGCTCCGACCCCCCCGGGGAAAGAGCGCTTTTATTAGTTCAAAACCAGTCGGGTTCTGCCCGTCCTTTGGTGACTCTGGATAACTTTTTGCCGATCGCATGGCCCCGAGCCGGCGACGCATCTTTCAAATGTCTGCCCTATCAAATGACGATGGTACGTGATCTGCCTACCATGTTAGCAACGGGTAGCGGGGAATCAGGGTTCGATTCCGGAGAGGGAGCATGAGAAACGGCTACCACATCCAAGGAAGGCAGCAGGCGCGCAACTTACCCACTCCTGGCACGGGGAGGTAGTGACGAAAAATAACAATACGGAACTCTTTTGAGGCTCCGTAATTGGAATGAGTACACTTTAAACCCTTTAACGAGGATCTATTGGAGGGCAAGTCTGGTGCCAGCAGCCGCGGTAATTCCAGCTCCAATAGCGTATACTAAAGTTGTTGCGATTAAAAAGCTCGTAGTTGGATCTCAGGCATGGGCGCACGGTCCGCCTCGCGGCGGTCACTGTGTGTATTGATTCCCATCCTACGCTTCCCGGTTGTTCAGCCCATGGTGCTCTTCATTGAGCGTTTTGGGTGGCCGGAACGTTTACTTTGAAGAAATTAGAGTGTTCAAAGCAGGCAGGTCGCCTGAATAATGGTGCATGGAATAATGGAATAGGACCTCGGTTCTATTTTGCTGGTTTTCGGAACACGAGGTAATGATTAAGAGGGACAGACGGGGGCATCCGTATTGCGGTGTTAGAGGTGAAATTCTTGGATCATCGCAAGACGAACAACTGCGAAAGCATTTGCCAAGCATGTTTTCATTAGTCAAGAACGAAAGTCAGAGGTTCGAAGACGATCAGATACCGTCGTAGTTCTGACCATAAACGATGCCAACTAGCGATTCGCTGGTGTTGCTTCATCGACTCTGCGGGCAGCTTCCGGGAAACCAAAGTTTTCGGGTTCCGGGGGAAGTATGGTTGCAAAGCTGAAACTTAAAGGAATTGACGGAAGGGCACCACCAGGAGTGGAGCCTGCGGCTTAATTTGACTCAACACGGGAAAACTCACCCGGTCCGGACACTGTAAGGATTGACAGATTGATAGCTCTTTCTTGATTCGGTGGGTGGTGGTGCATGGCCGTTCTTAGTTGGTGGAGCGATTTGTCTGGTTAATTCCGATAACGAACGAGACTCTAGCCTACTAAATAGTTCGCCGATCCTTCATGCGTCGGCGCTAACTTCTTAGAGGGACAAGTGGCGTTTAGCCCAACGAGATTGAGGGGAAAAACAGGTCTGTGATGCCCTTAGATGTCCGGGGGGCACGGCGCTACACGGAAGGTCAGCGTGGCTTTCTCCCTGGCCCGAAAGGTTGGGAAACCGTTGAATCTCCTTCGTGATGGGTTGGGGTTTGAAATTGTTCCCCATGAACGGGGAATTCCAGTAAGGCGAGTCATAAGCCGCTTTGTTTACGCCCTTTTTGCCCTTTGTACACACCGCCCGTCGTATTTACCGATTGAACGGTTTAGTGAGGGCCCGGATTGGACTCGGCCCGCCCTTTCCCAGGGCGGGCCCGCTGTTCCGGGGGAAGACGCTCGAACTTGATCGTTTAGAGGAATAAAAGTCGTAAACAGGTTTCCGTAGGTGAACCTGGGGAAAGGGATCTTTACCGGTTCCCAGCTGCTTACTGTGCGCAGTACAGACAGCAGGAGCGCTCGTGTACCGTGCTTGTGGAGAGAGAGAGAGGGAGAGAGAGAGGGGAAGGAAAGAAAGGCCCGGCTCACGCTGAACGTGGTGAGGGGGTCCCGTCCTGAGGCGGCCGGGTTTGCCTGTGCGGTCGGCCCGCCTCCCCGAAAAGTGTGATTTGGGGTACCTGGTCTGTCGGGTGCCGGGTGCCTCTCACGCCCGTCCGGTCCTCTTGGGGGCGCGGGGGGAGAGGGCGGCTGTCGGTAGGTTCGGCGGGGGGGAAGCAGGGAGGGGGTCAGGCGCCCCGGGAGCTCTCTTCCCCGGCCGGCGTCCTCCCGGCAAAGGTTCAAAAGAGCGCCCTGCCCTCGATGGGGCGCCCCCCCCTGGGTTTTTGTTTTTTCGTTTCCTTTTTTCTTGCATTGCTTTTTTGCAGAAACAAGCTCTCGAGGGGCGATCCCCGTCGCGGCCGGTCTGAGTCTGTGGGGAGGGCCACGGTGAAAGCCTCTCGTTGCCAAAGAAAAAAAACGAATGGACACAACTTTAGGCGGTGGACACTCGGCTGTCGTCGATGAAGAACGCAGCCAGCGCGTGAACTAATGTGAAATTTCAGGACACATTGAACATCGCACTTTGAAGCATATTGCGGCCAGGG
>JAMYXO010005484.1:2500-15355 GCA_033310375.1 Conus canariensis
AAAGCACTCTGGGACCAGAGAAGAACACAGTACATTGAAGCTGCCATTCAGAAGAACAGATGGATCTTTCTGCCCCCGGCAGTCATTGTATAAGTCCGCCAGGTTCTATTCCGAATCGAAATTTATTGCACAGAATAGGTGGATTGTTGGTTTGGCAGTTTTTAAAACCATCTCCTTTGTGTGTCTGTGGTCAAAACCTTAATGTATCTCATTTTTTACTTGAATGTTCATTAACAAAAGCGTATTTCAATGTCTTCATGAAAAATTTTGTCTAAAAATCTACCTTTAACATTGCATAGTGTTTTTTGTCCCAACCCAAAAATGGGTGGAGGCTAGCCAATTTGGCTGTAAATCTGATCAAGTCTCATCCACTTGGCAGATTTTTCTAACGGATTTTTTTTTTTTTTTTTAAATGTTTGTTTTTTTTTTTGGTTTAGTGGGCTGATGTACACGTAGACAAAGAATTTTTTACATGACATAGCTGTCCGACTCTCACGTGTACTAGTCGCATTATTCCATTTACGAAACTTTTGCACAGGGTTTTGCGCGCGCTAGAGAGAAGAGAGAGAGAGAAGAGAGAGGAGAGAGAGATGAGAGAGAGAAGAAGAGGGGGGGGGGAAGAACTTCGTTTTGGGTTTATATGTGAAGCATGTTGTGCGACGTCATACGTTTTTTGTGTGGATATGTTTTGAGTGTGTGTAGGGAGGTGGCAGTTTGTGTGTATGTATTGTGTTGGTGGTGTGTGTTGTGTGCGGGGCGCGCGCGCGCGTGCGAGAGAGAGAGTTTTGTTTTTATTTTGTTTGTCTGTGAGTGAATATATTGCGTGCTCGCATACACGTGAGTAGGGGGGAGGGGAAGCGTGGTTTTTGTGAGTGTGCGTGTGTGATGTGTGTCTGTGAGAGAGAGAGAGAGAGAGAGAGAGAGAGAGAGAGAAGAGTGTGTGGTGTGTGATTGGATGGTGTGTGTTTTTGTGTGCATTGTTTGGGGGGGGGGGGGGGGTCTTTCCTTTTTTTTTTTATGGTGTTCTGAGAGAAAAGAGAGAGAGAGAGAGAAAAGAGAGAGAGAGAGAGAGATTGTTGATTTTCAGTACAGTTAAGATGTAATTTGCTTTATTGTTACAATTTCTGAATTTTTATTATGTTACTTAGAAATGTTAAAGTTTCCTTGTTAATTTTCCTTTATGATTTTTTTTGTCATTCAGATGTTATTTGTATTATTTTTCGTTACCTCATTAATTCATTAAGGTTTTTTCTTTTTAAAAATGTCAGTACAACACTATGTTAACTGACAGTAAATGGTTTCAGTCAGTCAGTCAGTGTGTGTGTGTGTGTGTGTGTGTGTGTGAGTGTGTGTGTGCTGTGTGCGTGCGTCGATGTATGTGTGTTGTGTGTGTGTGTGTGTTGTGTGGTGTGTGTGTGTGTGTGTGTTGGGTGTGTGTGTGTTGTGGTGTGTGTGCGTGCATTTTGTTAGGCATGGGTTTTCCGTGTTTTGATCTGCGTTCACTAATTTATCTATGAGATGCTTTCTCTTAACTGAGGCTTGGTTTTACTTCACTTTTATTTGACAGTGTACAGAAGAGCTTGCTGTCTGAAGAAGTCCCATGGGCGAAAACTTGCAAATAAATGTTTTGAAATGCAGGAATGTCAGGAATTATGAGGTATGTTTCCGCTGACAGTTGAAGACAGTTTCAACTCCAGACACGCCAAAGCTTTCGCCATGAGGTCTTACGTGTTTCTCTGAAGAGGATCCCGGGTTACAGTCTTTCCTGCTGTCAACGTACAGGACTTTCCATGGGTCTTTCCTGACTGTCACTGGGACTTCCCCAGAATTGAGCTAAAGGCCGGTCTGAACCAGCTGATTGTCTGATAGATATCCGTCAAATTTCCATCAGGCAAACCAAAGTTTATTTGGGTATTCCTCACACATCGACTATATATATATGAATATCAGTCCCCTCACCCCACCCAAGCCCTTTCCATTTCAGTTCCTTCCACCCAAACCCCTCCCCTGACAATTGTATCATGGCTTTTTTTTAATGGATAGTCTATCTACGGCGCTGCATTTGAAATTCACGGAGAACTCATCAGCTTATCTGGCAAACTTATTTTGTCTTGTTGTAGCTTATCTGGCCAAACTTATTTGTCTTGTTGTAGTGTAAACCATGTTGTAAGCTGACACATTCGTCGACACTGTTTTTACAATGGATAACTGCGTGTATAACATTGATTTTGTCCTTAGCCTTAGAATTGCTCGCAGCTTGTGTGTGTGTGTGTGTGTGTGAGTGTGTGTGTGTGTGTGTGTGTGTGTGTGTGTGTGTGTGCATGCGTGCGTGCGTGCGTGCGTGTGTGTGTGTGTGGTGTGTGTTGTGTGTGTGTGTGTGTGTGGTGTGTGTGTGTGTGTGTGTAAGGGAAAGATTGGGAAGTTAGAAGGGCAGGCGGGGAGCAGTATCATACTATCTGCGATGTAGGATGTTTATCTACATAAAACTGCAACATGTGCATGTTGCTTTTCCCCTCTGATAAATTTTAACACGTGATATCTGATTTCTTAAAGCCAACACACACAACACACACACACACACACACACACACACACACACACACACACACACACCCACACACACATAACACACACAACACTCACAAGCACGCATGCACGGACGCACGTACACACACACACACACACACACACACACACACACAACAACACACACACACACCACACACACTAAAACAAACAAACTAAAATTGAACACAAAAACATTGATAGCAATCAGTCACTAAACTCACAGAAGCGGGGACGGACGTGCCTGTTTGCATCTTCATCCCTGGATTTGGTCAACTGTCAGTCGTGATAAGTGAGACTGTTGACATGAAACCGGATCTACTCTCCTCAATGTCCGCTGTGGGAGATGCAGGCTTATCCCGGTGAAGGAAACGATGTCCACAACATCCGCCACCTGTCTGTATATATACAGAGAGAGAGAGAGAGGGGAGAGAGAGAGCGAGCGGCAGGCGGGGTGATAAAATTAAAGTCGATTTCACTCAAGGACCAAGGCGAACTGACACTTCGACGAAACACATCCTACGGACCATAGCTGGTGATTGTACGGAATATGTACGTATTCCATCTTCCTGTCAATTTCTACTCACGTTAAAGTTTCAAAAGTCTAGTCATATTTTAACCTGTTTTTTTTTCTTCTTCCCAGTTACTACTTATCAGTAGATGTAAGACAAGGCCGGTAATTCAGTGATGTTATTAGTGTTGTTGTCAGAGTTGTCTTCATGGGAAAACACACACCACACACACACACACACACACACACACACACACACACACACGTAATTCAGATTTAAAAATCAGTCCCAGTCTGACGATTTTTCACTCGTATTTTTCAGGACCAAAATATGTTGGAGACTCAAAGCACGGAAAACTACATATTATTGTGAAACATGCTTTGAAACCGAATATTGTAGCGTAAATTAATCGAGTCAACATTCTCATAGAAAATTCAAAGTTGAACATAATGCCTACAAGGCCTAGTATCTCAAAAGAGAAACTGACTGACAATCTTTTAGGCAATCTAAATCTATACGATATTGGTCAAAGTATATACGATATTTGTCAAAGTATATAACATTGTCCTATTGGTTATCTAATGTGACTTCCGTTGCTTGTGGTTTAACATTTCATTTGTTAATTTGTAAGAATAGTGCGCAGTACTTTGTATCATTATCGTTTGATTGCTGTTTTCTGGTTATCTAATGTGACTTCTTTTGCTTGTGGTTTAACATTTCATTTGTTAATTCGTAAGAATCACCACACAGTATTTTATATCATTAGTGTTTGCTTGCTCTTGTGTGTGTGTTTTTTTTTTAGTATAGTGTAATATCATCACTGTAGGGTGAAAGCACGTTGAATAAAAGATGTTATGACTGTTTTAACTGTTAGCAAAATGATCTGAGGTGGTTATTTCATCGCAAAAAGATAATAAAAGTAATAAGATCATTTCTAACTTTTTAAAAAGTCGGTGCTTTTTTACCTGTATGAATAAACCCGTCTTGACATTTGACAGAAGGACGCTGTAAATGTTTTCAATTTCACTTCAGCTTTTGGGAGAAAGAGTTGTAAGTGGATTTCACTTTACAATGAGAGAAAGAAGTTGATAACGCCATTAATTTCACTTCATTTGACAGAGAAAAAAGCTGTAAGTTTCATCACTTCAACCAGCTTTGGCGGAAAAAAGGTAAGTTCATCATGTCACTTCATTTGCCCAGAAAGAAGCCAAAAAGTTTCTCAAATTTCACTTCAGCTTTGACGGAATGAAGCGTAAGTTTCATCAATTTCACTTCAGCTTTGACGGAATGAACTGTAATTTCATCAATTTCACTTCAGCTTTTGACAAGTAAGCTGTAAGTTTCATCAATTTCACTTCAGCTTTGGACGGAACGAAGCTGTAAGTTTCTCAATTCACTCCTTTGACGGAAAAGCTGTAGTATTACTATTCCACTTCTGCAAAACCATCCCCCCCAACCCCCCTTTCCCCCATTCCCCTCTCATCCGCCCAGTCTCCCTGTTCTCGATGTCGGGGATTTTCAATACCCCCCCCCTGACTTCCCATGTTCTCCCTGTCGAGGTTTCAGTGCTACGACTGTCTCCCCCGGGAGGGAGTTCGACTCTCCCGACCTCCACCCCTTGTTCTCCACTCCCGTCGGGGATTACTTTTTCCCCTCCTCCCGTCGCTCCCATGGGGGGATTAAACCTCCCCCGACTCGTCATGTTCCCCCTGTTGGGGAAATTTTCGTACTCTTTCCTGATTCCGGGTTTAAATCCTCACGGGGACTTCATTACTCATCCTCTCTTCCCTTCCGGGACATTCAATACTCCCTCTCACGTGTCCTTCCTGTCGGATTTTCAATACCCCCACCCCCCCACCCCCGCCCCCCTCCCGAGTCTTCCAGTACTCCACGCTGGAAATTTCAGTATTCCACCTACCCCCCATGCTCTTCCTGTAAGGGATTGCAGTTCTCTCCCCTACTCCCCATGTTTCTCTGTCAGGGTTTTCAATATTTCCCCCAAACTCCACTATGTCATTCGGAAAATCCCCCGCTCTCCATGTTTTTCCCTATAGGGGATTTGAATGCCCCCCATCCCACCCCCCCACCCCTGCCTCCCGATGCTTTTAACTTGTCAGTATTGCTGAACGCAGTACTTCCCTTTTATTGGGTTTCAGTACCCTCCCTGGTTCTATATCGTTCCCGTTGAGGATTCAGTATTCCCCCCCGTCCCCCACCGCCCCCCCCCCCCCCCCCCTCCCCTTTTTTCCACTCCCTTTTCACGCTCCCCATAGTTTTCCCTGTCGGAAATTTCAATGCTCCCTGACACCCATGTCCCTCTCTCTCTGTCTCCTGTCTCTCTGTCTTCTGTCTCTTCTCTCGTCCTGTCTTCTCTCTCTCCTGTCTCTGGGATTGCAAAACTCCCTTGACCCCAGTGTTCTCCTGTAGGGGTTTTTCCCATACTCCCCCGGCTCCCTCTGTTTCACTGGGGGGATTTCTACTCCCCCCGGCCCCTCGTTTTCACTGCGGGGATTTCCATACTCCCCCGGCTCCCCTGTTTTCAAT
Source organism: Conus canariensis (assembly GCA_033310375.1). NCBI lineage: Eukaryota > Metazoa > Mollusca > Gastropoda > Neogastropoda > Conidae > Conus > Conus canariensis. Next base: position 8,122 of record JAMYXO010005484.1, read on the forward strand.
GCGGGGGATTTCCATACTCCCCTTGCTCCCTCTGTTTTTTACGCGGGGATTTCCATCTCCCCCGGCCCCTCGTTTTCACTGGGGGGATTTCAAAACTTCCCCAGCTCCCTTGTTTTTCACTGTGGGGGATTCCAATAACCCCCCGGTCCTCTGTTTTCACTGTGGGGATTTCCAAACTTCTCCGCCCCTCTGTTTTCACTGTGGGGGATTTCCACACTTCCCCGGCTCCCTCTGTTTTCACTGTGGGGGATTTTCCACACTTTCCCCCGGTCCTCTTTTTTTCATTGGAGGATTTTCCATACTTCCCCGGCTCCTCTTTTTTCACTGTGGAGGATTTCCCACTTCCTCCGGTCCCTCTGTTTTCACTGTGGAGGATTTCCACACTTCCCCCCGGTCCCCTGTTTTCACTGGGGGGTTTCCATACTCCCGCGGCTCCCTCTGTCTTCACTGTGGGGGGGTTTCCATATCTTTTTCCGGCTCCCTCTGTTTTCACTGTGGGGGATTTTCCCCACTTCCCGGGGTCCCTCTGTTTTCGCTGCGGGGGATTTCAATAACCCCCCTGGTTCCAAAGTGATGTTTCCTCCCCTTCCCTTCCTCCTTTCGCCCTTCTTTCTCTCCCCTCTCCCCACCTAACCCCCCCCCCCCCACCTCCCCCCCCCCAGGGAAATTTCAAGTACATTTTATGTTGATGACAAGCTTTTTGTGGTGGTGCTGAAAGTGGGCATTGGTGCTGTGGATTCAGTGGGCGAGGAAGAGGACGTTTTTTTGGTCAAGAGAAGGGAAACATGGGGGCTTGGCCTTTTTTTGCTGCTGCTGGGGGGTTGACCCCGACTACGGCAGTGACAAGTAGGTTGTGCTGTTGGGAAATTTTACAATTACTTTTTGTTTTGCTCAATATATTATATATATATATATATATATATATATAAATATATATTGTGTGTGTGTGTTGGGTGGTGTGTGTGGTGTGTGTGTTGTTAAAAACATTCTTGAATTGATTAAGATGTATACTTAATGCCGTTACCTTCACCACCCCACCCCCCCCTGTTCCCTTTCTGCCGTAAAACCCCCCCACCCCGCTCACTTTTTTTCCCATTTTTTTTTTTTTTGGGGGTTTTGTTTTTTTTTTTTTTTTCTTTTGTTCAGGCTTTTGATTTTTGGAACAAATCCACTTACCCCTTGTAAAAGATGTTTTGGTTTTCGCCCTTTTGTGATGGGAAGATCCGTAAAAAGTTTTTTTGGGGCGTTTTGTTTTTTTGATTTTTTTTATTTTTTTTTTTTTCCCCCTTTTCTTTTTCAAGCATGGGCATGCTTTTTTTTCATGTTTGGGGAAAAAAAAAAAAAAATCAGTGCGCTTCCCATAAATTTGTACCCTACCCCCCATATTTAATACAACTGCTAAAACGACTCCAAAAACATCCATATTACACACTACTCTGGGCACTTTTGTTCCTTTTTTCTAAAAACGGCATCTGCAAAATGCCCATTAACCCCTCCCCCCCCAAAATTTTCCGCTAATTAATCTTTTATGCCTTTTAGGTTCTTTTAAAATTTCCATTTTGCTGAAGGGTTAAAAAAAAACTTAAGGTTTTTCCGAAAAGCAAAGGGGGGAAAAAGGGTAACAAAACCCCTTTTCCTTTTCTTCTTTTCTTCTTTTTCTTCTTCTTCTTCTTTTTCCTTTTTTTTTCTTCTTTTTTCTTCTTCTTCCATAGAGCACCACAATCAACATTTGATTCTTATTGCTTTATTGAAAAGGGGGCCCCCCATCAGCTTTCAGTGTTTAAAAAAAAAAAAATCCTCATTAGTTACCAGTCTTGCTGCCACCAAGAACTCGCCATCCCAACGGGGGGGCCCTCACAAGACCCTCGCACACAACCATCTTGCTGCCACCAAGACACATCACCAGTCCTCAAGGGGTCCCCCTCCAAGATCCCTCGACAAAAAAACCCCTTTTGCCCCCACCAAACACATCATCCTTTTCCTCAATGGGGTTCCTCTCAAAAGATCCCCCACCCCAAAGCCATCTTGCTGCCCCAAGACACATCTTCCGCCCAAAATGGGTCTCCTTCAAAAAGACCCCCCCAACACATCCAGTCTTGCCCCCCCAAGACACATCTCCTCCTCAAGGGGGCTCCTCTCACAAGTCCCCCCCACACACAAGCCAGTTTTTTGCTCCCAAGACACTAAAATCCCCCATGGGTCCCCTCCCCACATACCCCTTCCACAAAACTCCCCCAAAACTTGCTGCCCCAAACACCCATCAGTTTTTTTTGCTTTTGGAAATCCCCTCCCGGGGATCCCCCCCAATTTTTTGCCTTGTGAAATTTTCTTTTTTTTTCTTCCCCCTTTTTTTTTCCCCTTCCCCCTTTTCCCTCCTTTTTTTTTTTTTAAATCAAGGGTTTGCTCCCCATTTCCCCCCTGGGCCCCCCAGAGCTAACCCCCCGAATGACCCGGTGACCAGGGGAGCCTTTAGGGCAAATTTTGAAACACTTGACGGGCCTTTTTCAAAACAAAATATATAATTTGAAGATGGGGTAAAGACCCAAAAAAAGGGGGGGAAAAAGGAAAAAAAAACAATACAAAAAAAGTTTCGACTTTTGAGTCTTTTTTTAAATTTTGGAAACTCTTAGCTTTACCTCCCACACCCTCTCCCCCCCTCTTCCCCCCCCCCTTACCCACAATGAATTTTTAGCTCCGGTCCTTTTTCATATACCGTGGGGGGAATAATGATGACTGCCTTGAGCTGGGGCTGCAGCTGTACAGGCCAAACAGGAAAAACACAAATTGTTTTCGCACCTCAGCTAGGTGGGCATGTTTTTGGGACCACGTTGGGGACTGGGGTTTAGTTTTTTTGGGAAAGACTCAGGGTCCTGGGGGAGGGGGAAAGTGCACAGTGCCGCGCTCAGACGGCTGTCGTCCAGAGAGAGAACCAGTTCAACGACGATGCCCGATCGAACAGATAGGGGGGAAGGGCCTTCTTTTCTATGTCCTTCTCGTTTCCCCCCCCCCCCTCTTTCTCTCTCTCTTTCTCTTCTTTTCTTTTTTTTCCCCCTTTTCCCTTTTCCCCTGTCTGTCCCCCTTTCGGGTCTTTTTTTTGTTCTGTTTTCTCGTCTCTCTTCCCTCTCTTTCTCTCTCTCTCTCCCCCTCCCTTCTGTCTCCTTTGGGGTTTTTTTTTTTTGGGGGGGGGGTGTGTGTGGGGGGGGGGGGGGGTTTTGGTGGGGTTGTGTGTGGGGGAGAAGAGAGAGAGAGAGAGGAGAGAGAGATGAAAGAGCTGCTGGGGGAAACCCCAACCCCAAAAAGGCTAAAAGGAAGCGAAAAGTGTACATTCCTTCCATCGGGGCGGTATTTTTCCCCCCCACCAAAAAACCCCCACCATGGAAAAAACTGGAGAGTGACCACGACACACTGCACCCGTTTCCAAAACTTTTCCGGCCAAAAAAGACCGGAAAGGGTCACACAAACCCCCTTTTGGGGTGGCCCAAAAAGAACGTCCTTTTGTATGGTCACCAGAACTCTTTGGACGAAACTATTTTTTGGGGATACCAGAAGATTTAACCAAGACAAAACCCCCACACACACACAAACACACACCACACAAAAACACAAAAAAAACACACACACACACACACACACACACACACACACACACAACACCAAAAAAAAAAAATTTCAACTTACGGTCAAAAACTGCTTTCAGATTTAAAAACCCCATGTCTACGTCTGTCTTGGTTCATTTCTGTCTCTGCCCTTTTTCTCTCTCTGTTTTTTGTTTTTTTCCCCTGTCTTTTTTTCCCTTCTGCTGTCTTTGTTGTTTGTTGTTGTTGTTTTTTGTTCGTTTTTTTTTTGTTTTTTTTTTTTTTTGTTGGGGGGACATCAGCCCCCTGAAGACACCTATAAAACCGAAACGCCCCAAAAGGGTTTTTTTTTTTTTCTCATTGTTACTTTTTTCTGGCACCCCAAAAAGGGGTCCCCTTTTATTTTTGAACAGAAATCAGCCGTAAAAAACATTTGTTTTTCCCCCTTGGGCGATCTTTTGCGCAATTTTACGGGGGCCTTGTGTTGAAAAAGGGGTCCTGCTGTTGTGACCCTACGCATGAAACTGGTGTCTTTGAAAAAAAACACGATACTAGTAAAAAAAAGATATAAAAAGTAAGTTGTTTTGGGGGTTTCCCCCCTGTTTTTTTTCCTTGGGGGAATTAATCCCGTCGGCCATAAAAACCAGAGAGCCAAATTTTAAATCTTGGGGAAAAGGGGGAAAAAAAAGGGAAACGATTTTGGGCAAGGACATGGAAAAAAAAAATAAGGGGGAGTCACCGTTTCCCGTAGAAGCACGATCTCAGAATGCCACGTGACTTGTTGTACAAACCCCACACAACCGTCTTGCCCTGTGGAAGTCTTTTGGGCCCCCAAAACCAAAAATAATGTATTGATTTTTCTTCTTTTACACGCCCGATCAGTCCAGCTACGTAAGGGGCTTTTTTTTTTTTCCCAATGTAAGCAGAGCTAAATTCTTGTTCCTACACAATTCAGCTGCTGCTGGGGGGGGACCAACAACCTCAGCACCTGTTCCACAGCGCTTCAAGCTCTGATACAGCGTCCTTTTTCCCCCGCCCCTCAAGAATGCACAATACCTCACAAACCCCTGATTCTGGGGTTCCCCGGGCTGGGGAAAACTGTCTTCATCATTCCATTGGCCTCAGGGGGTTAAAACCCTTTTTGGGCCATTTTTCCCCTGGGTTTTCATGGTGAGTTCGTGCCCAGACGTAGGAGTGGGGGGATCGGTTTTCTTTTTCCCCGCGAGACAGAAGTTAAAGGGGGGTAAACCCCCTCCCGTTGTTTTTGACTCGCTTCCGTCTGCCCCCCCCCCCCCCCCCCCCCCCTTTTCACTTAAATTTTTTTTGGGGCCCCCCTTTTTTTCCCCGCTAACAGTGTCAACATAGCAAGTTTGAAGTACAAAAACACAAAAAACAAAAACACACACACCACACACAACACACACACACACACACCAAAACACACACACACACACACAGACCCTTTAAAAAAACGTGCAAAGGTTTCGGGTAGGGGGGTTTTTTCCGGCCTACCGAACAAAAAGGGAAAAAGGACTGGGATGTGGGTTAACTTAAGGGGACCCCCCCCACTTGAACAAAAATTTTTCCCTTTTGGGGACGGTGACTGGAAAGAACGGGTTTTGACCCCCCTCCAGTGAACGGGACCCGATAAAGCAATCGAGGGGAAAAACAGACCAGATATTATCCTTTCCCTCTCGTTCCTGGGGTTTTTTTTCCAGCCCTTCACCGGGGGGTTCGGGGAACATTTTTTGTTGGGGAAAAAAAAAGATGCACTCTCTCTCCCCTTTTTTTCCCCCCTCTCTCCTTCTCTCTTTTTTCTCTCTGAAGGAGGGGGGGCTTTCTCAGATTGGCTACGTGAAGAGCATCTGGGTTTCCCTCAGACGGGGGTTTTTTTTAAATCGGCCCCCCCCGCGCAGGGGTCAAAACAAAAACCCCAAAGTGACCACACATGGGAGTGTCTTCTCCCCCCGATTTTCCCCGTGACGACCTGAAGTTAATGCCTGTGGCGATTGAAGAAAAGGGTGTAACTGTTAGAGGGGGGAAAGGGGGGAAGGGGGGGGGGGGGGGGGCGGAATGGAAAAACTTAAAGAAAAAACAAGGACAAAGAGCGGCCAGAAGATGAGACTACAAACCCACACACACAAAAACCCCAACACAAAAAACACACACACACCCCCACACCCCCACACACCACACACACACACCAAAAAACCAAAACACAACCCAAAAAACACACACACACACACACACACAACACACACAAAAAAAACCCCCTTTTTTAATCGTGCAGGGGGGACAAGAGACAATATTCTTTCCCTTTTCCCAAAAACCCTCCAGGGGGAAAAAAAAGAGCTTTCCCCCTACTACCCGGGGGGAGCTGACAAAAAATGGACACCTTCAAGTCCAGAGTGCCACCCCGTAGTTAAATTTTTTTTGTTTTTTGGGGGCCCCCCCCCTTCCCCCCCCTCTAGCCCCCCCCAATTTTTTTTTTTTTTTTTTTCGCGAAAGCGAAATGTAAAAAAAAATGCCGGTAAAACCCATAGTATTTTGGATTTAGGTTAGGTTTTATTCCCCCTTATCTAAAGGGCTTTCACTTTCTATTTCCCCAATTCTTTTTCTCACTCTGCAAACCTCTCAAAAGTTTACAATGGGGGAAAATCAACATGATGATTTTAGGTCATTTAACTGGGATGATGAGATCACACCACACAACACCCCAACACACACACACACACCACAACACATAAAAACACACCCCCACCCCCAACCCCACACCTCCGTCGAAATCATTTGAGTGGGGGGAAACGTTAAACGAAAAAAAAAGAAAACAACAACAACAAAAACAAAACACAACACACCCAACCACAACACCCCCACACACACAACACACAAAAACCCCCACACAAACCCCCACAAAACCATTTTTCCATTTTAAAAGCTTTTATTGCAAACTTCATGGGAAATGGGTCCCGAACGTTCCACTAATTTTCTTGTTTCGTGCATTTCGGTGATTTTTAGGGGTGTCGCTTTAGAAAAAGATCGTTTTTTTTTTTTTTAAATTTGGAAGTGGGAAAAAATTTGTTTTAATTTTAAGTTTTACGTATTTCCACTTTTTTCAACTCCAACTAAACATGGGACTGGGAGGTAACAAACCCATGCCTTGAAATTGAATGAATTGAACCAGAGAGTTCATGAGAAAATCAATATGCATGAGATGGCCAATCCTGGGGTAGGGGAAAATAAAATAAAAACTGACTTAAATTTTAATGAAAGGAAATCCTAAATGAGGCAGGGACTGTAAACAGAAAATAAAACGAACAAAAGGGTAACTCTTGCCTTTTTGGTGTGTGGTGGGGTGTGTGTGTGTGTTTGTGTGTGTGTGGGTGTGGTGGGGGGGCGTGCGTGCGGCTGCGTGCGGGGCGTGCGCGCGTGCGTGGGTGGTGTGTGGCTGGGTGCGTGCGTGCTTGTGGGTGGTGCGTGTTTGGTTGGGTTTGGGGTTTGGGGTGTGGGTGTTTGTTGTTTTTGGGGTGTTGTGTGTGTGTGGTTTTTCTTTCGCATTCCGGGGTGAAATGCATTTTGTCATCTTTTCAGAAAACTGACGAGGCCCCCCCTGCCGGGCTTGTCAAGGCGACAAAAGAGAGCGCTTTATCCCCCTTCAC
>JAMYXO010000054.1:0-12500 GCA_033310375.1 Conus canariensis
TACCGATACTTGAGTCCAGTGGACTTTTTATGTGACTTTTTAACTGAATTTCTTCCTGGTCAGCTTTGTACTTATACAAATAGTAACGCAGAAGCAGTTGGTTCGAGAAAGCCTTCAATATTTTCTTCTTGGTCATCCAGATTAATTTAATTGTTCTATTAGTCTTTTGATGTATATGAGTGTTGTTCAGGCTTCAAACAGTGACAAGTACTGGTGTAGTAAGTCTTTGTCTGATGGGTTATGGGCTTGATTGTTTGTGTCATAAATGCAGTTCAAGAAGTTACTGTGTTTTTTTTTTAAATTTTTATAATGGTCAAACTGAAGATCCCGATAATAAGCTCTCAAAAGCAAGATTTCCAATGGAGTTTATAAGGCACAAATGTCAAAAATTGTTTCAACCTTTTTAGAACGTTAATGTTGATGAACGAATGGTTAGAAATAAAGGTAGATATGGCTTTAGACAGCATATTCAGGATAAGCCTACAAAGTCGGGAATGAAATTATGGGGGTTTAGTTGATTCTTCAACAGGTTACACCTATGATTTTAATGTATGTTTGGGAAAAATACTGTTTCTTCTGGAACTGGTCTGGCATATGATGTGATGAAGCTTGTTCAGTCTCTTGTAAAACAAGGCTACCATTCACTTTTTGATAATTTTTGTACTAGTTATCCATTGGTGGGGACTTGACTGGAAAAAAGGTATCAGAGCATGTGGTATCATCATAGCTAACAGAAACGGTTCTCTGAACGGCTGAAAAATATGAAAGAATTTGAAACAAAAAAGTCAAATAGGGGTGAGTTTAGATGAGGGAAGGAGGGGAACATACTTTCTATGCGGTGGAGAGATAACAAAAACCTGTTTCATTTCTGTCATCGTTTCATACTGCAAATTGATGTAGTTTTGTTCATCGTAGGTCAAAAGTTAAGAGTCAGTTGACAAAAAGCATGTCAGACAGCCAGATTTAGTCAGAGACTACAATGAAAATATGGATGGGATAAATCAAAGTGGTCAGTTAATCAATAAATACAATGCATTACGTAATACTAACAAATGGTGGAAAACAATCTTTTTTTTTCATTTCATTGACTTTGCACGAGTGAATACTTTTATTTTATTTCAAGATGTTAAAGAAAAAAACACCCAAACATTTCAGAATTACAGAGACCTGGTAGTGTGGCCAATTAGACTTTACTGAAGAACTGATTAGAAAACTTGCAGACGTAGGTGAATGTGAAAAGTTCCTGAACCATCTACAAAAAGTATATTTACTAAACATTCCATTGTTTCTGTAAAAACAAGAGATAGAAAGAATTGTTTAAAAAGTTATGCAGAACTTAAAAAAAACAAAAACAAAAAGGAAACAATGAGATGTATGTTGCATGTAGAAGCCATCTGTGTTTTGTGGATGGTAGGAACTGTCTCCTGAGCTTTAATGAAGGCTAGGTCATGCATGCATATGTGTGGGGCTATGATGCAAGGGGCGCTAGGTGGGGGTGGAGTCTGATTTTGTTTTCCTTTACCCTTCAATAATAAGTTCTGAAACATGTGTATTCATTGTGTTATTGTCCGTCGTGTTACAATAGGCAGGGTGATGACTTTGATATTTGTATGGGTTTGTTTGTCCCTTACGGTTCTTACTCAGGATGATTTTTGTACAGAAGTCCTTTTTTTCTTTTTTTCTAAACAGAAGATGCCTAAAAAACAAAAAGGGTTCTTTTAGACATATATGTTTTCCTTTTCACATCCCATGTGTATCCAAAGAAAGAAAAAGTGTACAGGTTCTAAAAACAGGTTAGTTATGCGGATGGGACAAATCGGTCTGTGTTTAGAAATGGAAAAGATCAAGTTTCCTCTCAGAAAATGCGTTTATTTTCCCCAGACCTCGGGATATCTTGGCAGATAGTTGGTGTTTTCAATCTCTTCCGGGAACAATTACATCCAGGATGCAGTAGATGCGTTCCATGAAATTCTTTTTGGACGGGGATCGAACAAGTTGAAGTCTTCTCCTCACGCATTCCGCTTTGTGCCATTTTCGTTTAGCTGGCTTTGATCATCCGGTCTTGCATGTGGTGGTTCTACCTCTTTTTTTCTGTTTGTGTCAGCAACTATATGTTTTCAAGTTCTCATGAGGCATCAGTCTTGTGCTGGTCTCAAGAGCAGTGACTGCCATGTTGTGTTGTGCTCCTGTTATTGTTCTCATTGCCTGGTTCTGTGGCCTGGCCTTCAGGCTGAACCATGCAGGTTTACATGTTGTTGTGTTCCTGTTATTGTTCTCATTGCCTGGTTCTGTGGCCTGGCCATCGTGCTGAACCATGCAGGTTTACATGTTGCTGTGCTCTTGTTATTGTTCTCATTGCCTGGTTCTGTGGCCTGGCCATCAGCTGAACCATGCAGGTTTACATGTTGCTGTGCTCTTGTTATTGTTCTCATTGCCTGGTTCTGTGGCCTGGCCATCATGCTGAACCATGCAGGTTTACATGTTGTTGTACTCTTACTATTGTTCTCATTGCCTGGTTCTGTGGTCTGGCCATCATGCTGAACCATGCAGGTTTACATGTTCTTGTTGTGCTGTAGTTTAGAACTGGTCGTACCCTCCCGACACCTAGCTTCGTGACATAGTCTGTTCTGAACCCCATCGTCACTACCGCCATTCATTCTCATCTTCGCTCTTCTGTGCTTCTTCTGCACATAGTTCTTCCAGGTCAGTCAGACAGACATTGTGACAGAGTCACACACACTAACGCATGCGCGCGCACCACTCTCTCTCCTCTCTCTCTCTCTCTCCTCTCTCTCTTTATTTATTATATATATATATATATATAATGGTGTACAATTAACAAGTGGAGGAAAACAAGTGCAGGCTAACAATTCTTCCATCATTATAGTAATGACTTGGCAAAGATTTGAACTTTAAAAAAAAAATAAAAAGGGGTGAATATGAAGAAAGTGGGAACACAAAATTAAGAAGATATGTTATGAAAAAATTGAAATCCCTTCCCTAGCTGCATGAGGGAACCATCGTAATCCCTCTTGAAGGCAACTCTATTTAAATTGCCTGCTCCTAGGCCTTTCGTCCGCTGGAATGTACTCATCAGGAGACACGGTTGATTGGATCTGTGCTCTTGGCGTCAAAGACAGACACACCACAGTCCATATTTCTGTGGTGTTCTCACCACCAAGGGTTCAAAAAAGAATCCAACAGCACCCAGCGAAGGGAAGTAAAATGAAACAAAACGAAAATGTGGAGAGGAAAAAAGTTGCTGAAAAACATCATGCAAACAGTATAAAATGTAGGGGACAATCTTTGAGCCTATGCTTGGGGATCCATTCAAGGATGCAAGGAGATTAAACGATAAAGAACAGCCTGAGTGGTCAGCTCTGCTGTTCAATAACCCAAGCATTGTCAGCAGCTAAGAATTGTGCAGGACAACCTCTACTCTGATCTCCTTAGAAATGCAATCTCTCACTGATTGACCAAACAATATAATACTAAACAATTAAGTAGGGGGGGGAAAATAAGTGCAGGCTAACAATTCTTGCGTCATTATAGTAATGACTTGGCAAAGATTTGAACTTTAAAAAAATTGAAGATGAGAAAATCGAAACAAGATTTTTTAAAAATATATTATAAATATGAAAACCCTTCATTAGCTGCATGTGGGAACCGTCGTAATCCATCTTGAAGGCAGCTCTATTGAAATTGCCTGCTCCTAGGCCGTTCGTCCACTGGATCGAACTCATCAGGGAGACACAGCTGACTGTGTCTATGTTCTTGGCGTCAAATAGAGAAACACCACAGTCCATAATTCTGTGGTGTTCTCACCACCACAGGTTCAGAAAAGAATCCAACAGCACCCTCAAAGCAGCCAGCAAAGGCTAGTAAATGAAAGAAAACGAAAGCGTCGAGATGAAAAAAGTTGCTGAAAAACTAAAAACAGTATGCAAACAGTATAAAATGTAGAGGACAATCTTTGAGCCTATGCTTGAGGATCCATTCAAGGATGCAAGGGAGATCATATATATATATATATATGATATATATATTATATATATATATATATATATATATGTCACACATTCAGAACAATACAGGCACCCAAGTCACACATCATTTCAACATGCACAACCACTCACTTAAAGACATACGTTGTATGCCAATAGAGAAACAGTACATAAAGTGATATTCATAGAGATCTCAGAGAATAGCTCTGGCTTCGGAAGCTACAAACAAAGCATCCACAAGGCCTGAACACACCTGACTAATCATTAGTTACACGTGGTGAGTTCCCTTGCATTTAATAGTGACTCAGTTGTTCCCTCTGGTACAACTCACATAATGAAAACCCAAGAGAGAGAGAGAGAGAGAGAGAGAGAGAGAGAAGAGAGACAGAGACAGAGACAGAGAGTAAAAAAGGGAGGGGGGAGGCTGTAAGTATACTGGTGGGGGTGGGAAGTGACAAAATAATAACAACAGGATGGTGTATTACACTTTGCATCACTTGCTGGTGACATTACTGTCATGACGCACGTTTTCTTTTAACATGGTCCCAACAATGTCACTCCACTTTTGACGTGATTACAGTCTGTCATCCTTGAAAAAGAGCAGCCACTCGAAATATTGGATTATATTTGTTTTACATTGCTTGTTTTGCCTTTTTACTTTAGTTCCTCTCTCTCTCTCTCTCTCTCTCTCCCCTCTCTCTCTCTCTTATATATATATATATATATATATAATACATATACATACTAATATGCATGTGTATGTGTGCACGCATACGCGCTTCTGTCTGTCTGTCAGTCTGTCTGCCTATCAACCTGTCTAACTTCATACAGTTTTCACAACATGACATTTACAGCAAGGTCTTGCGGACAAGATCAACCTGCTCCTCTTCTCTCTCGCTGTGGCCGACTTCTCCAACCTGGCCACCCAGATCTGCTTTCCTGTCACCTGCTACCTCAACTCCTGGGACCCCCTCCAGGCCGCCAACTGGGAGACCATTGTCTACACCAGGATCGTCTACGTCAACTGGATCGTCAGCTTCGTGTCTGGCACTCTGATTGTGGTGCTGAGCATGGACCGATGTCTGTCTGTTGTCATGCCGCTCAAGGCTGGGAGAATGCTGAGTTACAGGTGTTGGTTGATAGTGTGTATATATGTATATATATATATATATAATATATATGTGTGTGTGTGTGTGTGTGTGTGTGTGTGTGTGTGTGTGTGTGTGTGTGTGTGCATGTGTGTGTGTGTGTGTGTGTGTGTGTGTGTGTGTGGTAGTGAAAAAGGGGTGTGATATGTATCTGTATATTTTTTTTCCAAAGGAAAGGGTCAGTGGAAAGGAAAGATGCGAAGAAAGAAGATTAGGGGAAAGCAACAAGAGAAAGAGAGAAAGAGAGAGAGAGAATGAACAAGTAAGAGAGAGAGAGAGAGAGAGAGAGAGAGAGAGAGAGAGAGAGAGAGAGAAGGAACAAGTAAGAGAAAGAGAGAGAGAGATGAAAAATGAAAGAAAGTGATAGTTAAGAAAAAAAAATAATGCAGGCAAAAAAGACCAAACAAAATGTGTGTGTACTGGTTGAAGTGGTCCAGTGGTCAGGATTAAAATTAAAAAGTCAGCAGTTTGAATCACATGACTTGTGGGATTTGTAATGGATATGTAATGGCTGCACTATGAATTAGATAGTTTATGTAATTAGATAGTTTATGAACCTTATATTTAGTTTGATGGCCCCCAAAATGCTATTTTCACATTATCGTTTGCCAAAACGGCATCCGAAAGTAGTCTGAGTGCACAACCTTTGCAATATGTTAACTTGTACTTCGAAAAAAATGTCTATGGAATTTATCTAAGTAGCTCAACTTAAGCAAGATACTTTGATCAACCCCTTTACTGGATGAAATACTTTATTGGTCGACACACAAGAGAATTGTCATTGACTTTTCAGTATTGCAATTCGTGTAACTGTGTATTCCATCTATTCCGTTTGTTGAAATTTATGATAATGAGCATTTGCGTAGTGTTATAATCCTCCATAAACCTAAAGAGGTGAAAGGAAATTAAATACTGTCATGTGTTGTGCTGCGATGGGGACAACCTGGTGACGAGTAATGTATGCGGCTGTCAGAATGAGCGGTGTTGGCACTATTGGCACGTGCAATTCGTGAATGGCGAAACTAGCAAGTGTGTGTGTGTGTGTGTGTGTGTGTGTGTGTGTGTGTGTGTGTGTGTATGTGTGTGTGTGTGTGTGTGTGTACGTGTGTACACACGCGCGCGCGCATGCATACGTGGGAGCGAGCGTGCGTGCACACACGCTAGCGCGCATGCGCGTCTGTGTATGCGTGTGTGTGTTTACATGCGCATGGGTGTATGTTAGCCAGCTAATGCTTGTGTTCTCAGGATTATTGTGTAAGCAGGCATTGCTAAACTTACACTTTTTTTTTCTAAATGTTTAGGGTGTTTTTAAACTCGATATATATATATATATATATATATATATATATATAATATATATATATATATATTTGTTAAAAATAAGGTTTAAAAGGCAATCTACAAATTTGTTTCTAGCTTGCGCTGTCGTCTGGATGATTTTGGTTTGCCCACCGCTGGTGTTATATAGCGTGTGGGCTCCCGTTTGCGGTTGTTTGCACGTGCGGGTTGGCTGCACGTGTTTTTTGAGGTTTTCAGGTTTTTGTTTTGGGTGTATTCGCTAACAACGATTTCCATTTATGCCTGCAGTTGTTTACTATTTCTGTTTTGGTGTTTAGAGTTGCTAAGTGTGGTTTGCATAGTATTAACCATTTTTCAGTTAAACATAGATTGCACCTTTTTGAAATATTGCTGTATGGTGATGCTCTTTTTATGATTTTCCAGGATATATTGTAGTTTGTTTTTGCGTCTTTAAGTTTCCAGATATATTTGCTCAGTTCTGTTTAGTTTTTGTATTTTTCTTTATTAAATGACTGTTTGTGGTTTGCATATCTGGTTTTGAAGTGGTTTTCAGTGATCCCTATGTATGTTTCTTTTTCATTTTCTGATGTCACAGTGGCTTGGTATACAATGTTGTTGTAAAGGCATTTATTGCTTATGGGGCACTGCTCTTTTTTGATGCAATTGCAAGATTTCCTTTCTTCACCCTTCTTTGCTGTGTTGGTTGTCATTTTGTTAGATGCGTCAATTAAATTTTTGAGGTTGGGCATACATGAATACGATAGTTTGACGGTGTTTTTGTTGAATATTTTATATAGTTTGTGTTCTTTTGGGAACAAGTTGTTAAAATTTTAAAGAATTCTTTCCCTATGTTTGTTTTGAGTTTCCCTTCGTATGGTGGGTTGTACCATATGATTTTTCTTCTTCTGTTTTTCTTATTTCTATTTGTGTTGTTGCCTGGGTTGTATTGTAGTTTGTAGTTGTACCCACTTTTTTGCAGTGCTTCTTGGTATTCTACTGCTGCATTGTTGAATACTCTTTCATTGCATGACAGGTTTGATAGTCTCTTGTTTATGCCATTGGGTATGGCTTTTAATACAGATGGTGGGTGGTTGCTTTTGATGCTTACATAGATAGGTGTGTCATTGGGCTTCTTGTATGGTTTATATATGTGGTTGTTGAGATCAAGTGTTATGTCTAAGTAGTTTACTACCTTTTTGTTTGCTTCAATGGTGATTTTTAAGTTGTGGCTTTGGAAGATTTTACGTAGTTCTTTTTTCTTGTTTTCAATGGTTCTTGGGTTGTTGGTTAGTGCAGCAAGGCCGTCGTCTCTATATAATCCAACTTGTTTTCCAAGTTGTTTCTTGATGTTGGATAGCATGAATAGTCCGACCAGTTCGCATGTTTCTGCACCGTCATATGATCCCATGGTTACATCAAATGTTGAGTTTTTGTTCGTTTTCTTGATCCAGGTTTCATTTTTGCTGTACAGTAATATTTTCTTGGTGTGGAATATGATTTCCATTTCTGACCCTGTTATGTCTGTATGGTTACTAGCAAATTTCAGAGCTTTGGTGAGTAGTTCCTCATCTATGGATGGGTAGAAATCCACTATGTCGAATGTGATGAATACTGTATTGCTTTGTTTACTGAGTTTTTTGAACCATTGAATAACTTCATTTGTGTTCTTCCAGAGATTGTATTCAGAGTTTGATTTTACGTTCTTTATTGTTTTTTCTAGGATTTTCTTACTTATTTTGCCTAGTTCAGATTTAGATGGATTTATTAGTCTACATGTTGGGTTGTTGTGAAAGTTAGGCTTGTGGTCCTTGAGTGTTATGAATGCTTCTTTTGTTGCTGTCGCTTCTACCCTGTCACTTAGGTCCATGCGATGTGCAAGATCTTTTTCTTTAGTGCGGAGATTGTCATGTGTATTTTTGTCAGCTTTTTTTGTAGTTTTTCTGAATATTTTTGTCAAGGAGTTGGGAATATTCTTTTGGTTCCATTTTGTAGTAATTAATATATATATATATATATATATATATATATGTATGTATGTATGTATATACACATACATGTCCATTTCTATTTATTTATTTCAAATTAAATTCGATCTTGTCGTTGTGGATCCTGTCTTCTGTCCTTTCGGCAGAGAGACTTGAGAACATGTGTTCCGTAAACAAGCGATGATTGTACTTTATTTGTAAATGACTCGCTTTGCCAAGGGATCTTATCTAAGGTAGTGCTTATCATGTTCTGGTTTCTTGTACGCAGACCCATGCTGGCTGTCATTGTGCTGACGTATCTGATCCACCTCATCTGCTACCTTCCCTTCTTCATGGTCTTCACTGTCAAGTGGAAAACTGACCCTTCCACCAATCGCAGCGTCGCTTACAAGGCTATCGTCGACTCGGTCGCCATCGATAGTGACGTCATACAAGAATTTACCACAGTGACTTATCTCCTGTTCAAACCTATATCTGTCGTGTCGTCGTCGTTTGTTGTGTCGTCACAATCGCTAAACTTCGCCAGGCGGCACGTCAACGTCGTCAGATGATTGGAGGCGCGAAGGAAGAGAGCACTGCGGAAGATACCCGAGTCACCAAGATGCTGCTCTTTCTTTGCATCGTGTACGTCGTTCTTGTAATACCTGAGCTGGCCTGTTCCATCACTTACAGTGTACACTACGAGTTCTTCTTCTTCAGGAAATACCACAACACCGTCGTCATCATGTTTGAGGTGATTATTTTCAATGCTTCCTGCTTAAACTCTGCGATCAACTTCTTTGCTTACCTCGCGCTCAGCACGAAATTTCGGACTACTCTGAAGAATCTCTGTCACTGCAAACTTAGAAAATATCGCAAGTAATCGAAACAGGATCAACAATTGTGAGAGAACTCAGACAATCAGACAAGCGGTAGAACAGCGCTGGAAAATGTGGTTTGTTAGGGAACTTAGAGTAATATACGACAGGGGAAAAAAACCATAACAAAAAGCCATGAGAAAAGCGAAAACAACAGGGAGAGAAATGAAGAAAGAGATTTCTTAAAAGTATCGGAATGGAATTCGAAGTGATCTGTCTCAAAGCATGACAAAACAGAAGAACATACGATGTTCCTCTTATCAGTGTGTTTTGAGGAGACCTCACTGCTTATTGACTTCATCGATTACTGATGTCATACAGTTTCATCGACCTGCACTGTTTATGAAACTAACACATGTACTGTTTTGTCTTCGCCTGCTGAGGCAATGCTGGCTATAAGCAGTTCACGCTTACGGTTGCGGGATTTTGTGGTGTCGGCATCTGACTTGAACGTTTGCCGAGAACGTTTTTCTGCGAACAAAACACGTCACTTCCGTAGACAACGTTTGTTAAATTTTGGAAAGTGTTTCAGTTTGTCTGTCTGTGAGTTGGAGATTCAACACATTCCTGGAACGCATCATGACTGATGCATTAAAAGATCATGTCAGTGTAGTCAGCAATGAAAGAGAAACATTACGATTTTTTGATTGACAGATGACACTGATGGCTGGCAGGCAGTGAACAAGGACTCTCTGAGCTTGGTGAGAAAACTGATGAAACAACAACGAGATGTAGCACGGATCTCAGCACCGAGAAGACCAAAGTAATGGCCTGCCACATCACCACCAGTTAAACTGTTATAACTGTCTAGTGATAGAAGCTCGAAACTGTTTAACTGTTCACTGATCTAGGATCCATTATTTCTATTGAGGGATCCAAACCAGAAATCCTTTCAGAGCAGTAAAGACATCAGCACTGTCCACACTGAAACCTGTTAGAAAGGATATAACATCACCACAAGACTCTACTTTAGGCTCCTGCATGCGTTAGGATATTTCATATTTCTACATACATGCAAGACATAGACTCTAGCAGAGGATCTGGAAAGAAGAATCCACATTACCGAAAGATATCAAACATCACATATATAGATCATATAACCAATGAATAATGGCATCGAGCCATCGAGCAGTATATAGGACCAAACGAATATCTACTGACAGCAGTTAAGAAAATAAAGCTTTGCAGTGTACTGATATCCACTGCCATTGTACAATTGTACTACGAACCGTTGAGGAACGAAGATAGGGGAAGGGAGAGGTCAGAATTGGGGACGGGGCAGAAAAAAACCCGCTGAACTGACAACATTGCGAAACTGACTGAGAAACCATATGCACCTTCGCACACAACAAAAAAATAGAGGAATCTAGTACAGTATTCTTCAATGTTGTGCCCCAATGATTCCCTGCAGAAAAAGATAGAAGAAGAAGAAGAAGAAGAAGAAGAAGAAGAAGAAGAAAAAAGAACAACAACAACAACAACAACAACAACAAGAATAAGAACAAGAGCAAGAAGAACAAGAACAAGAACAGGAAGATACTGAAATATAAAACAGACATTTATTACAAACAGATCTTGCAAAATACAGCAAGGTTGGACAGTATCGTTTGTTTTGAATCTACTTCTGTTGCTGCATAAAAACAGCAAATTAAAACAGCTTTGCTGTTTTCAGGATAAGAGTTACGAAACACCAACAAATCATAGATCTGTCTTTGTGACCAGAATCAAATTGAATTAAACAGCACTGATAAAAGCAGGGAGCTCCAAGCTTAAAGCATTTCACAAAGAAATAGCTGTTACGTAAGAATAAAACGTTAACAAACGTTTGAAACAAATCGTGACTAAGAGGCGTGTATGCTGATATATTTAGAAGGAAAGGCGGTCTCAATTTGCAGAGAGCAGCAGAGTCGACAGGAGCACTAACTTTCCCTGTTTTCTCACTATTCCCTTTGTTGGAGTCCCCTTCACTCACAGAGGTGGCTTACCTCCCCCGTTGGCTGGACTGTCCTCTCAGTTTACATTTGCCAGCGTCTTCTTGTCCAATGTCCAAGGAGGTTACCCTGCGGCCTGCACGCAGCCAGTTTTGCCTACAAGGGAACCACTGTGTATGTTCTTCAAACTGGACAAGCTGACACTATCACCTGTACAGTGGGGTGAAGAAACGACCACCTGACGCTATCACCTGTACAGTGGGGTGAAGAAACGACCACCTGACACTATCACCTGTACAGTGGGGTGAAGAAACGACCACCCAGTGAACTGGAGGCGTAGGCAGAACCAGCTAGATCGACAGGAAGACGTAATTACCTTCGGCATGCGCAGTAGATCTCCAACTAGTGTGTGATGAAAATTCTGTTCCTGTCATATCTTTTTCTTTACTTTCTAGTGTGACTCATATGCAGCATACGTTCTCCTTTCACCTTAGAGTGGAACCCAAAGTCAGCCATTATCGGCCTTGAATCAACTATCCATCCCATTCCCCGAGTCTCTCCCTCCTTCAGCGGCCGTAACCCACCACCCTCATGCTCACTTTCCCCTCTGACTCCTCTTTCATTTTTCAGGTAGAGTGTGAGTTGAATTATAAGCTTACTGCAACGATTCTTAATGATATCCAGGGTGGTCGGTGGTCATGTGAGACTAGTCTTTCAGTTACAATCGTTTTTAGCATACAAATACGTTCTCGATGATAACATTTACAGATGAAAATCTTAATAGATACAACCATGTTAATGAACAGACGATGTTCGGACGTCTTGCAAGGGAGGTAATCTATGTCAAACCTCGCGTTCAGCGAGAGTGACACGCCGTTTTCATGGGACAAATGCCGCTGGTGACACGCCCAAAGAATGTGTGCACAGTCAGTAAAATTAACGGTTGAACCAGAGGTAGAAAATACCAAATTTAGGTTTCAAAAAGGTGCCTCTATAATGCAGATGGGTGGTGTCCCAATTGGTATTCTGACGAGCACTTCAAGTCAAGTCTCTGTATCTTTTCACTTGACCCATAAACAGAGAAACGATAACTCTGTTTGCAGTGGAAAGAGGTGTCTTCTCCCTCTGGTGTCTTCTTCCTCTGAATGTTTTTCCTGGAACAGGTCTATGTTCTATATCAGGGGAATGGGAGATCAACATAAGAACGAAGAACTTACAACCACAGCTGATGTCCATCTCCCTTTTAACAACTCAACAAAGCATAAGATTAATGCTC